>QLOZ01002696.1:0-14771 GCA_003314065.1 Lactarius sp. MG50 | reverse complement strand
CCGCCGCTGCCGCGCTGGTGTCGCCGCTGCCGGCGGTGTCGCTAGTCCTGGTGCTGGCGCCGCGCCGTTGCTGCTGCTATGGTGCTGCTGCTGCTGTTGCTGGTGTCGCTGCCGTCGCTAGTGTCGCCGCCGCCGCCGTCGCTGGTGCTGGTGTCGTGCCGTTGCTGCTGCCCCCGCCACCGTGGTGCTGCCGGTGCTGTTGCCGGTGTCGCCGTCGCGCTGGTGTCGCCACCGCCGGTGTCGCTGGTGCTGGTACCGCGCCGCCTTGGTGCTGCGGCTGCCGTGGCCGGTGTCGCCGCCACCGCTAGTGTCGCTGGTCCTGGAGCTGGCGCCGCCGTGGTGATGCCGCCACTGCTGCCGGTGTCACCTCCACCAGTGTCGCTAGTGCTGGTGCCGCGCTGTCGTGGTGCTGCCGCCGCCGCTGCCTTGGTGCTGCCGCTGCTGTTGCAGTGTTGCCGCCGTAGCTGGTCTCGCCGGTGTCGCTGGTCCTGGTGCCACGTCGTTGCTGCCGCCGCTGTTGCCGGTGTCACCGCCGTCACTGGGCCACCGCCGTCATGGTGCTGCTGTTGCTGTTGCTGGTGTCGCCGCCGCGCTGATGTTGCCAGTCCTGGTGCTGCTGCCGCTGCCATTGCACACTGCTGGTGGTGTGCTGGCCAGTGGTATCTCACCACTTGTACCTGCACAACAGAAAAGGTCAGTTGTAGTTATAAGTATAACTCACCTTATTGACCTTAATACCCTATGGTGAAAATGACGAAGTCCCTCCACTCGCGTTTGGGGCAGCAGAGGGGATGGCGGCGGCGGCGGCAAGGGCCCTGCAAAGACAACGCTACTATGTTCAAGTTGACATGAGGCGCGTCAACTGCTTCGCTGGCAGCCAAGCACGTGCAAGCAAGCATGTGCAAACAGCCAACAATAAGATCCAAATATATTATTAATAATTTTTTAATAGTTTAACATTATTAATTAGTTTGTAAGAGGTGGTCTTAACTGGTTTTGATTGGTCTTGTTACTAAGTAGTAAAAATGCGAAAAATATCCTAAGTCCACAAACTACCAAGGCCAAATCAAGGCCAAAAATTCATCTTGACTAACTTGGGTGACTTAAACTGACTTCATAATGACTTGGTCACTGTCAAGTGTGTCAAGTCACCAGGACCTTTTGCTGATGTATTGCATCGTTACAGTACATACATTCGCTAACACTGTAACACATCATTACAGCTGCTTTCAGATTGATAGACCAGAAATGATCGAATACTAGTACTAGTACGACTCAGGAACGGTGTTTACTTGTGGCATTGGTACAAATAACCTATGCCAAATATGGTAAATTCACGGGATTCAGCTGGCTGTACTGTAAGTGTTCTGTCCATTACAAGCAGCAACAGGAACGCAACGCTTGCTTTTCTCCACTCACTACTGTAGCCTAGGATGTGAAGCTCTGCCATGTCATTCTTTCTTGGGTGCCCTAATGAGAATCTCAATTAGTTTGTCTCATCTGGTACAGTACCAGGACAACTTTAATGGCAAGGGGCTTGGGTTCCTTTGTGAAGCACATGGGACCAGTGCAAATCATGCATATCGGGCCTGAAGATGTACCTGCCCTGCAGGAATGGGTTGGAAAGATGCTGTTTGACAAAGTTATGATGCGATGGGTTAAGGCAGCTGTGACAGTAGCCTCAAACCCAGAGGGTGAGCTGCAGCACACCGAACAGCATCTGTGCAGACGTGCCTTGTGTCTTCTTTGGATAGCTTGCACAGCCACGTGTAGGAGGACAATATGCCTGGTAGCATGACAGGGTGGACTGCCAGACGAGTGATTGCTCACTTTGGTGATTTTCTCAATATTTCGGATGGATTTTAAGTGCAGTTCAAGCTCACGGAGGGTAGCCATGTTGTGCACACTTTGAGGCACAGCACCCAAGGGTGAGGGCTGTGCAGCAAGACAAGCTATTGACTGTCTGGCAAACATTGGAAGGGGTGGGGATATATGTGCTTTAACATGTCATCGCTGCCCTATGATCCTTCAAGTACAGTTGAAGCACAAGTCCGGAGCTCCTTTGCAACCTCCTTATGACAGCTACGCACAACTTATCTATCCTGCACTCGCCCTTGGAGACCTATGTGAAAATGTTGGAGGCATGGCACGTGCTTGTTAGTTTGCAGGACAAAGGCCACGTGCGTGTGATTGGCCTGAGCAACATGCATGACCTGACCCTTCTCTCTTCCCTGGAAAGATGTGGGCTGGGTGGAGGGTTTCATCTAGGACGTGTGGAAGTGATGGCCTTAGTGCCCGTGTACTCTACCCGTGGTCCTCTGGTGGGGGTTCCCGTCGTCTTGGTCTGACGCAGGCCTGGGTCTCCTCGATGAACCGGCCGAGGGCTGCACCGCCTGCCTTGGCGCCAAAGATGATGCTGGTGGAGAGGGTGGGTGCAGCTGGAAGGAGGTGGCGCCTGCAGGCGTCCTGGTATAAGGGGCATTGGGTAATAAAGTGGGTGGGCGTTTGAAGGATGGTGGTGCCACGTTGGCACCCGTGTGGGTCGGGTGGCACGCGGCCGATGACGAGCAGAGTACAGTATTCTCCGGTGAATGCGTGTTCTGTGAGGCGAGCGGATGGCTATGCAGAAGATGGGCCGAGACGGCTCGGCTCGGCCTTGGTCGGGTGGCTTGCCGGTCGGGGGATGATGGAGGGCGTGGTAGACCGGCATCTGCAGGGTGTCTAGTGGATTGCCAGGCAGCTATTGCCGTGCGGTGGGCGAGCTCTCGCAAATGGGCTATGGTCGGGGCAGAGGCAGTGCGGCCCGGGGCCAATGGCACACTATTCATCATCAGCGCCGGCCCATTGTTGATACGTCAATGATGTCCCATATGAGCGTAAAGGCATGACCTCGAAGCCTCGCACGTAAAGCTACCGGAATTGGAACCATGGGATCCGCGTTAAGTCCTCCTCCCTTCTCCGGCCTGATGGGCCATCCCAGGAATGCGGTCATGATAAGAATCCTGGGAGAAAGTGTCGGCAATAGGCTAATCTCCAGTCGCGAACACTGGCACGGGATGCAGGGACAAAAGGAGGGCCCACTCGAGGGCATCCTCAGCACAAGTGTAGTATACTAAGGGAAGTACAGTATGTGCCAGTGAGCATCTCCTCTCGAAGAACTTCTAGCTCACCATGTGCAAGTGCCTCGAGGCGATCAAGAAATAGCATCCCAGTTCCAGCTAGCACGTATGGACGCAACCCAGTACTTAGTTGCTAATGTCCTCTCAGGTTGTTGACGTTCTACGAGCAGCGCGTCCGAGTTTGGGGCGTGTCACGGTGCAACTCACTGGTTTGGTCACGCTCTTCCTATTCCAAAAGGAAGGAGAAGTGGGGAAGTCCGGACTCAGCGAATAGAGACGGAAAGGCCATGACAAAGCACGCTTCCCGTGCATTCCCACGCTGCTGGATCCGTGACCAGCTGACATAGTGAATAGTGAGACAGCAGGATACCTCGAGCATATGAGAGTCGTTAAGATCAAATAGCCTACCCGGGAACAGATGCGGAGAACAAAGTCATAGCGCACGCAGACATCACTTGCGACGGAACCGTCGGTCTAAGCGGTGAAGCCCACTCAGCCCACGGTGTCAGTCCGAGTGGTGATTCGTGTCCAGTCAGTTACATGAAACATAGCAATGCTGTACGCAGTCACGTTGCCTAGCAACCCAAGGACTCCTTCAACTCGCCTCTGGCAACCCCGTCATCGACCAGAGCCGGAATTTGTCGCGTCATGAATGGTTTGATCTAGGAATCTTTTCATCAGTGGCCAAGTGTCAAAGCCTTTAGAGGTACTTGATGACAATCCGGATAGAACGCACTGAGCTAATACTGACGGTACCGCCTTTGTCCCTTTCTAAGTCTATTGTGTGGGAAATAGGGTGGAGCTTGAAACCGTCGTCGGTTGTGTCCGTGCGGGCAGGCTGCCAACTTTGAGCAGAAAAATGAAGTGATGCTACCGCAGAACGACGGGTCTGGTCGGAATCCACAACATGTCCGCTATCCACATAGCTCCCGGAGGGGTGGTCACGGAAGTAGATGCGGTTGTTGAGGCTCAACAAGAGGGTGTTAGAATACCTAGAGCACTTGTGAGAACTGGTTCGCACGTCGTGTACAACACATCAATCACAGTTTCCCAATAATTGCAGCTCTTTTTCGCACATCAGCAAGGGCGAGGCACAAGAGAATGACAAGACGTACGTGAGTGTGTAATATATCTCATTCTGTGAAGACAGCAAAATAGGTCAGAAGAAACGTAGGATAGTTCAGCTTAACTTACAGGGAAGGCGACATAAAGCACAAACGAAGCGATGGCCACGCTAGCTCAACATGGGGTAAGATGGACGTCTGGGTAGGGCTCGTCGAGAGAGATACCAGTGAGGGCATTCGTTTCGACAACGAGACGCACCACGCGTACTAATACGTAGTTAGAGAAATGACCATTGTTGTCACGCATTCGTCTCAGCTACGAGAAAGCGAATAGTTGATGGCTTGGAAGAGAAAAGGGGGAAGACCACGAACGAGCAACGTCATTGCGACGGCAATTAGGATATCCGCCAACGCACTCGGGATCGACCAGAGCTAACGTTGCAGATCATCAGTTAGCACGGTGATCTGCACGGAAGTACTGGTGCGTACATATAGAGCTGACTTGGAAACCGCATACTTTCCAACTATGAGTGACTAGACCATGTGGTGAGTAAGACCCTTCAAAAGGGTTGGTACAAGACTTGCCCTGATCCCGCCCCATAACCCTCCGATCGATTGAGCCACTGAAAGCTTTATCCAGGCAAAGTTAGGGAGTTTTGGGATATTGGAGGGCCGATGGACATACAACAGCGATGACAATACAGAGCCATGGTGATCGTCTGTTCAGCGTCCAGATCCGATAACAGAAGTACTGCTGAACGACGAGCGAAATAGTTGCATGGATCAATGGGATATCTATAGGAGCGAAATGAGAATCCTTGAGGTGTTGCACGTCGCCAAATCCTTCTATGAACCAATAGTAGACATCGGCTGCAGTCAGGGCTGTTTGAACGGTCTCCAGTAAGAAGGCGAAGTGTGCTAATCAAGTTCCTCGTCATTTGGTGTGGACCGGCGACGGATCCCCGATGGATCCCGAACACTCACCCAGGAATTTCACCGTTCGTTTATCGTGTGGGAAATTGTAGCTATATACATCTGTGCATGGGTTATTCAATGGGCTAATGGAAAATGAGATCCACACATACAAATCTGGACACAAAGCACGCCATACAGCCCCCAATTGATTAGAGGGCCGAAGAGCTGTGGGTGTCGTTGTGAACACCAACGGACTCAGCAACAGAAAAGAGCCCAAGCGCACAAGAGGGACTGCTCTAGGCAAAGGTCAGGGTATCATTAAATGCGATGCCAAGATGGACGTACAGTTTGATGACTTCGGGAGGTGATCGGCCCATTGGGGTAGCGGAGATGGACAGCAGGATGAGGACAGAGGGAGGTGAGGTAGTCGTAGCAAGAGTGATGCACAGGAGGCATATATATGTGTGTCGCTATGAAAACACAGATATCGGAAAGAGGAGGAATGGGCAAATCGTAATTTCGATGTTGCTAATTTTCAAAGGCACCGATAACGTTCCCTCGATCGACCATGCGACTCTTCATTCGTCCTAATATTACTTTATAAGCCTAAGACAGGTGACAACTCCTTCTAGAATGTACTAGTCGATATTCAATTGAATTGAGACACAGAATGACGGAACACTGTCCCACGAGCCCGACTCGAAGGCCGCGAGCTTGTTTGTCGGAGACAGAATACAGAATATCGAACTCTCTGACCGGCCGCCGGAAAGGTGGCCCATAGTAAACTACTGTCCCCTGGTGATCATCACAGGACCCTGACGATCCACTCGAGTCGTTGAGACACCCACTATACACACCTTTCAATGGTGAGAGGGTGGCACAAAAAAAGTATCACCCCTTTGGCCATTCAAGCTATGGCCATCCTCCCCTCTAACGGCTCTACTCCTGGGCGGCGTATACATACTGTATGAGAACAACTAGTGGAATAGTAGTGCCACCGGCAGGGAACGAGAATCGATCATTACGTTCAACTTCCAAGAATGTGCTTCGCTTATCAAACGTCTCCACATCTGTCCACAGCCGATGCTAGCCCGATAGTTGCTGGTGTTAGAGAGAGGATCAGGCACCGTAGGTGAAGGCCAGGCTTTCCCTGGAATAAGAACGGGGACGACAATGGGGGATCTGGCCTGAGTATCCCCCCCAGCACCGGGGCCCGTCATTGGTTTCGGTGGATATATGGCGGCTGATTCCCAGGCACAAATCCTTTCGTCCTCATTGATAACGGCACCAGTCCGGACCAGTCTCTGGAGTTGTAAGCATGAGAAGCCTCATGGCGCAAAGAAGCCGTGCCAACTCGTCCTGACTCCTGAGGGGTCAAAGCAAGCCACACCGTGAGAGCCGTGAGAACCTGGCCAATGAAGAACGGTAAACAGGGATTCCACAGTATACATCCCGTATATGATACGGCTGCCAAAATTTGGTGTCAGTCCGGGCAGTCGGACGATGCAAAGAACGACCCACAACGCAATCATGGAAGTTATATCACCCCCAGTGCATTGGCCGTCTTCCTTTTCAAGAAGCGGTCGGGACATTTCCAAAGGATCTAGTAATAGGAAATGTATGATTCTTCGCAATTGAAAGCAACCCCATGCAGTATGTCAACCTGAGTAAGGTTTGATTGATACTCTATACAGTGGAATCACGACTTGCCAAGACATGATGTGGGACATAAGACCGTGCGGGGCTGAGAGGGGTTCTTGCAGGGTCAAGGAAAACAATTTTTAGGAAAAGGGGTGGCGGTGGCAAGCGCTGGGGCGTTCTATTTGAAGTAGGGCATTGAGGGCCCTAGGCCTCGGTGGCGAAATCTGACCGAAGTGGGAAGGCGCGGGCACCTGGGGGACACTGATGGTGCACTCGGGCTGAGCTCGTGCAGTGGGGGTTGGACGCGGGCAGCGCGTGGAGTCGTGATATGACGATCGGGCGTGCAATAATGCACGCCTATGGACACATGATTGATTCTTATATTCCGTTGCTTTGATACGTTAACCTTTGCTCCTTTTACTTAGGTTTCATCTATTACTATCACCAATGGGGAGTTGCAAAATTTTCAGCAAATCGTGAATAGGAGGTGATCGGCTGCACCTTCTTTCAATAGGATTTTTGGCACAGACACTATAATCTCTAAACTAGATGGCTATAATCCCAGAATTTGAAGAGAATGTGAAGTAAACGTCTCGGAGGAAAGCCGGAGTGCCCACCCCAAAATTTGGGGAGTTGCAAAACTTTTGTCACGCAACGACACAGTCGCAACGCGTAAGCAAGCGGAGAAGTAGAGAGCCGCGGACCTTCCATTCTGGGAGAGGAATGTCACGCAAATCCACTGATTTCTTTGCAAGTATACTGGGTGACCTAAGATGGTTGAGTGGAATAGCTAAATTATCTACTGAAGACCCTGCACCGTGGGGTGCAATACCAGGTTCAGCCGAGACCACTTTCCTCTGAATTTGCACATTTTTGCACAATGATCACGAAATCGCAAGGCAAAAACATTCCATCCTCCCATTTTCTTGTGAGATCCTTCAAATATTACCATCTAGTCCATTGCAGAAAAGAAGGATCAGCTCAGAAGACCTTTCGATTGCTTAAAAAAAGTATTTTGCAACTCCCCCCCCGGTTTGCAACCCACCACACGTGATAGTATATCTACCTGCTGACGGGTAGCGCCATGTACGCATCACCGGCGCTGCCGCAGCGTTACCTTGATCAAGCGCAATCGTGGGGGTCCTCGCCCAATCAGGAACGGCGCGCCTGGCGCCTGTCCGCGGGCCGAGGGTCTCGTACGTTTCAACATTGTATGACGTACCTGGCAAAGGTCTCGTGTTCACTTCTCCAGGTTACGCTTTCATTTGCCTCTTCCTGTCCGCGCGATCATTGGTATCTGTTAAAATCTAGTAACCTCAGTCAGGAGAGAACAAACTGAGGTGAGGCTGACGAAGGGGAAACGCGTAAATATTGTCCGTCACGTGTCTTCAATGACATGTCTCGTGACGTCTCGTGATCGTCGAGAAACCAACAGTATTACTAAAGTAGTTACTGTAATACTACTACAGTAGTTCTAGTTCGCCTGATGGTGCTCCTGATAGGACTATGACTGTGAAGTACTCAATGCCAGTGCACAGCGCACTGGCAACCTATCCAACTTGTTCCTGAAACGCCCCTGCGTTCCGTCTCTAAGCCTGTCCCCTCTCGCGTTCACTCCTGTTTCTCGTCTCGCTCTCTCTCTTCCCTCGTGCTCGTAGCGTTTACCGCTGTGCGCCCTCGTTAGCCTTGGCATTTTCACTACTCGGGCTGAGGATCACTCACAACCCCTGCCACGGCGAGGGACGGGTTCCGCTCAGGTATTGTAGACCCAGGATAATACTGGTAATTTGGCATTACTGTAAATTGAGTTCAGTTAGCGCAGGTGCGGGTGGTACATCTGTTGTCCTTGGCCCCCCCGAACGCCTTTTACAGAACTGACACGAACGACACCCCCAGGCAAGACACCACCGTGACCTTCCCTACTACCTTATCACAGCCCGCCACCCCAAATCATCTGTGATACCATCTCTGACATCCAAGACCACTGTAGTCCTCCTGGGATGCCCCCCCGAGTCCAATAACTTTCACCCCGTCCGCCGGCTCAAGTCCCTTGCCTCCGCTGCGACCCTCTTGACTTGAGTTCACCACTGCTCCAGCCATTGCCCACTTACGGGACATTGCACATCGCGCGACCATAGCATTTAGCGACAATCCTTGTCCAGATGACTCCCGCAGGGGACCAGTCTACCGCACCCTCCAATAGCCCCCGACCAGCAAGCCACCCGACTTCACCCTAGGCCTCACAGAGATATCCTGGTCTGTCTTCTGCACAACTATCTGCCTCGTTCACAGAGCATGCGTTCACGGGAGATCGACCACGTCCCCGGATGCCAGTGTGGTACCGCGCCCCTCCAAGCACTTATACACCACTTACCTTTACCACTGACATCACCTTTGGCAGTAAGACAGGCGGTGTGGCCCTTGGACCCAAGGCTGCGGGACTCAGTAGCGAGAGGTCAAGGCGCCGACAGGAAGCCCCACCGGAGGATCCGGGGAAGAACTCCAGACTGATAAACTTTCACACTACCTACATATTAAATACATTCCCACACCATGCACCCCAGGTTGCGTGGACGCATACGGTCGAGTGTGTTGTACCGTACTGTACACGTTGTGCTATACAAAAGCAGATTTAAAAGAAAAAGTAGGGCTGCGCACCGTATCGTATTACGGTTACGGCCGTATGTTTGACGGGCCAGTCTATCCACCCAGTCTCTGAACCGTATACCGATGACTCAACAAACTCAAACGGTACGTGTACGGGTGGTTTCACGGCCGTCTTATGGGTAGCAGGTCTGTATTCAAAACAAAGTAGTACTTGTATTCTGGGGCCGAGTCGGTTTGTGCATCCTCGATCCAATAAAGTGAGCCGCACGCGTGGTGGTACTCGACGAGGTGCCACAGCGTGATGAACGGGACCAGGTCGACGTGCTACCCGAGCAAGTTGAGCGTCAGCGGTGCGAGTGGGGGCGAATGGAGCGCAGCGGTCTGCAGGAGCACCTGCGAGTGCAGGTAATACGCGACTCCGAATATGCGCAGCCGCTGGCGCGTCATCAGCGGGTGCGCCTGCAGGCGCGTGGTGAGCGTGTCGTGTAGGCCGCTGATCTCGTATTTGTCCGCCGCAAGTCATGCCTTGGTCAGAGCGTCCAGGGCTCTGCCACCGCACCCGCTGTCGGGCTGGCCCTGCAAACCTGACGGCGTGTAGGAGGGGAGTCAGGGGGTAGATGGCGTACAGGAGCATCGAAAGTGTGGCGCTGCCTTCCGGGAGCCGAACGAGTGGGAGGCCGGAGGCCGTCTTTGTGGCCGTCGTCCGATTTGCCGCAAGGACCAGGATCGGGAGGATGGGGGAGGGTGAACATGTCCCCGAAAACGGGGGACGCTTTGGACAGGATGACCCTGTAGACGCGAAAGTTGAGGCTATCTACAGACCGGAGGATGGTATCTGCATCTGCATCGTCAAATGGAGAGCCATGTGGAGCGTCTGTATTGATCATGGTTCGACCAGTACTTTGCTCGATGCACGCATGTCTGTCGTAGTGTCGAGCAACGTTGGCCGAGTTGATATGAGGGGTCTGGGACGAGTCTGGCAAGAGGGAAATCAGGAATGGCTGGTATGAATAGCATTTGAGACGGTTGCGGAATGAGAGGACGGAGATCCTGGAGGATGGCTCTTCAGCAGATGAAGAAAGAGTTGGATCAATTATCGAGGACTCTTACCACCAGTTGTGGACCAACTGATCTTGTCCAGGAGGAAGTTGTGCTCGACGCTTACGCCAGCGAGAGTGAGACAACATTGTCCTATACGATGGTTTCGAATCTTGGGTGGCCATCGAAACCATTGACGACAGCGCTGATGAAACTACAGACTCAGCATACAGAGTGGAAAGCGAAGTACGCACCGCTATTCCCGAGGTCGAGTTGTACGACTCGGGCCATCTCAACACATGTCTCCTCAACGCCAGCGCTTCTCTACCTATCGCTCCATCGCCCCTTGTGCCATTCTTGCAGCTGACGAGGGCGTCTTCTATGCCGTAGGAGCCGGAGCCTCCAAGTCGACGTCCCGGCCCATGGGGAGAAGTCAATCCCTATAGGCAATAACGCTCACAGACACCTCTTCACGCACCTGATATGGGCCTCACAGTCATCTCCATCAGCCGCATAGCCAAAGCAGGTTACAGCATTTGCTCTGAAGGCGGAGGGTGCAAGATCAAAACAAGCAAGGGAACATCATCGGACACCCGAAAAGGTCGACATTCTCACGCTCCATCGTCGCCTTGGGCACATCTCAGCAGTGGACGCGGCTATCTGTGCTCTCATCCGCACCAACGCAGTCCAAGGACCACAGCATCCTAGGATGCTAGTGGCGCAGGAAGAGGTCCAGTCTGGCTCGTCGGAGGCACAGCCTCCAAGAGCGTGAGCATGAACTTCGTCTGTGGGGATGGCATTAGCATTGGAGGGTAGTGGAACGGGTGGTGACTGAGATGATTTACCTTGGAGTTGAAAGGGACCTTGTGGACATGTCGCCACCACGCGGGCCTCGCCTCCTCTCATTCAGCAGCCAGCAGCTTCTCCAATTTTGTCTACAACATTACGCTCCGTCAGAAATCTGATAAAGGAAACCCCATCAACGGAGTAATCGTCACGCACTTGATGCCGACGTTGTACTTGAGAATCGCTTTGGCAGACTCGACTGTCACCCGGTCATCCGTCTGTGGGTGCGTGAGTGGCCGGCAGGGTCGGCCGATGTGGACAGAAGCAAAACCTGTCAGCACACGTGGGAAATGACATCATGGGAGACAGACAACGTACCGCGTCGCGATGCTCCAGACCCAGATCAAAGCACTTGATATTGAACTACAGGTACGACAGGATGAGCTGTCGCGATTTGGGGGGCATAAACATCAGCACTCTCATCAAAGAAAGGTCCAGAATCTTGACATACTTCTTCTCGGATCTTCTGCCATATGATGCGCGTCGTCTCATCGCCGTCGAGTTCGACGATTGGGTTTCACGGGGATGGAACTCACCATGCAGCCCAAAGAATGACATTGAGGATAGCAACGAGTAACGCGAGGCTGGAAATGATCACAACAAAACGAAGAATCTCACGCTACAATGTAGTCATCGACGCCGTAGCAGTCGAGGACAACTTAGCAATGCGTCCGCTGTAGGCACTGCAAGATGTTAGACGCGGTGAGATAGTGGGCATAAATACGACGGAAAATATGCATAAAACGGTGTTGTCGTCAATTTGGAAGATGAGATTGAGGTCATCTCCGCTGACGCAAAGGGTACCTTGGAACGCTACGTTCTTCATCTGGAGGACACATCATAGCAAGTTGAGTGCGAGGATGGGAGAAGGCCCGGGGGAGTCTGTGGTGGACCGTGACAGTCAAATGCTGGGGAGTGTCAAGAGGATGAGGTGTTACAAAAGAAAGTGATCCTATCGCCCGGCGCGGCACCAGAAACTGGTCCCTTCAGCTTGCGAATCTACTTTGCTTATCAATGCGTATGGCAGAGCAGTGATGACTTCATATCGCGGAAAATGAGCTGAAATGACTCGGAGCATACGTGACAGTGCCAGTGACCGCGACTTGGAGTCACCCCCAGTGGCACGGGACTAGGAAAGCTTTCTCCACAACGATGTCGACACCTGCGCTCAGCAAAGTGTCATTCACCATTCGTCGGCCCACGCCAGAGTCACGTGCTACTTCTACTGGCCCCGATTCCGATGACACATGTTTTAAATTGCCCGCACTCCACCTCATTCAAGATAAGAACACCAGTAACAACACACCAGGCAGCCCTCTTGTGAACAACTCCCAGAAAAGGAGCGCACGTGAAAACGCTGATTCAAGCGGTGAGGACGATGATCAACCCACGGATGAACTCGTAACCAGCTTCGACTGGTTTGGTGTAGAGCGGTGTGTCTCTGCGTTGTTGTGCCCCACACACCAAGGCTGCAGCTCACTCCAGAACCTCAGTGCTACTCCTCAACTGGAGCCGCAAGGCCCGCTCATCATACCCGCATTCAAAAACTGTGATTGGCGAGAACTTGCTCGGAGGCAATGGGCTGGCGCGAATGGCCGGATGTATGTCCCCCCCAGTGGCCAGGCAGGCACCGGTGTGGATGGAAGCGTTGGCGGACTCGGAACACGAGATACCATAAACTCGGGGCCGCAGATAGAAGGCCTGCAGATGCGCAAGCGTGCGCGGGTCGATTCAGCCGATGAGACACCCATTGAACCTGACCCTCCCACTGCAGTAGAGGACCTGTCTGAGGAGACTGACGACCAACGTGCAATACGTGCGCTTCTCGCTAGTGCAAATGGGGATGAACGACCCACGGCCGATATCATCCCTATAGTGAACGGCAGCTCCATACGACGTGCGCTGACAGAGGATGATGCGTTCAAGCAGGACGTTGATGAACTCCCCAGTGAGGCGACGCTAGAAGACTACGAACGCATGCCTGTCTCGCAGTTTGGCGCGGCACTGCTACGCGGAATGGGCTGGAAGCCGGGCGAGCCTGCAAGCCGGAACAAAAAAGGTGGAATTGTTGAACCCTGGTTGCCTCCCTCACGACCTGCACTGCTTGGCATCGGCGCGAAAGAATGCGAAGTATTTGACGATGGAAGTAGCAGAAGGCGCACACCTTCCCGCCCAGAGCGCAAATACGTCCCACTTGTGCGTATAGAGTCGGACAGGTCATCGCCGTCCCATTCGCAAACCCTGTCACGCAGTCAGTCTAGGAGGGCATCTCGATCACCACAGCGAAGGGAACGCAGAGATCGCTACGAAGGTGATGGAGACCGATGTCGAGACAGGGATCGGACTAGGGATGGGCAGAGTGACATAGACCCTGAGCACGAACGGGACCAGGACAGAGATGGGGATAGACGGAGAGATCGTGAATGTTCACCACGTTCAGGTCGCCATGGCCGTGACCGCCGTGATTACTGACGAAATTGAATTTTGCTTCGTGCTCTACAGTATTGTGCGTGCGGTGGGACACACGAGTGAGTTCGAAGGGAGAAAGAAGGCGAAGAAGGAGGGGCGATGGCGAAGACGAGAGTAACGAAGCGTTCTCAAAGGTTTGAGGCACACAAGGAGGAATCACGCAGAGAGAGAGAAGAGGAGGTGGGCTCGCAACAGCTCTAAAACGCTGCTTGGCTTGCTTGCCCGTCTATTCCACAGAACAGTGAACTTAAATACATCAGTGCAGGATCGCGTGGCAGGAATGGTAGAGTACGGTGTAAGATATAATACGAGGGCACGAAGAGAACGGATAGGAAGGTAAGAAACGCGAACCGGAAGTGAGACAAAGAGAAAGGGAAAGGACACGATGCCTGGGCAGACGAGTAGAGTAGCACAGACCAGTCGAGACGAGGGCTCAGAACCGAAGGACCAGGCAGGAGAAGTAAGGCAAATCTATGAAAGGGGACGCGAGAGATCGACACAGAAAAGTAGGAACGTACAGGGGAATCGAGACGAGGCCTGAGTTTTGCGTACGCGTGCCAGGTCACAAGGTCGAATAAGAGGTTGCCCAGGATAGTGTTTTCGCGATCTGTGCGCAGTAACTCCTGGAAGACAGGGAGAGAGCACTGTGTGCACGAGATAAGTGTTGGCCTCAAGATACATGTCAGGACACACCTGTAGCAAGTCTTCAAAGTCTCTTGCGGCCAGTTTGCGCATTGCTGAGGCGTTGCCTGTGAAGCGACGTATGGTGCCGTTCCCAAACATCGGCACCAATCGATAGTGTTCGTTCAGGTCTTGCACAGTGTTTCCTCAGATCGTGTGCAAGATCCGCATCAAGTGGGCAAAAGATATTCTTCCAGACACCCAGCTCAAATTCACGCAGCATATCGACGACGAACAGTTTATAAAAGTCGAGTCCATGCATCAGTTAGATGCAAAAAAACTTGTGGTCTTTTTGCCACTTTTGGGGCTTGTCAGCCTGTCACACAAGTTGCATCAGCAAAATGCAAGGCCTCTTAAACCTGCTTAGACCATTTCTTCTTAAAAATTTCAG
>QLOZ01002693.1:0-21409 GCA_003314065.1 Lactarius sp. MG50 | reverse complement strand
ACTCACTTCCTGGAGAGTGGAGGACGCGGTGTGTCAGCAGGGGTGAAACCGAGCGAGCGAGGGCAGGCACTCACTTCCTGAAGGGTGGAGGGCGCAGTGTGTCAGCAGGGGTGAAACCGAGTGAGCGAGCGCAGGCACTCACCAACTGGAGGGCGGAGGACGCGGGGAGTCAGCAGGGGTGAAACCGAGCGAGCGAGCGCGGGCACTCACCAACTAGAGGGTGGAGGACGCGGGGTGTCAGCAGGGGTGAAACCGAGCGAGCGAATGCAGGAGGATGCAGTGTCAGCAGTCAGTAGGCATAAACCAAAATTGATATGACATTAACACTCACCCACAAATATGGGAACGGAATAAGACAATCTTTCACTATATCCTTCATATCTTTTGCATGAAATCCAAAATCATAGACACTGCATTAATGTAAGACCACATAGTGCTCTCCATGTGTTCCGCTAGCACACGCACCGGTTCACAGCTAGTTTAATGCTCAATTCCAAATTACTGTTCTGCACAGCCAAAAGCATCAAGGCGATCACATCGTCGTTCAGTGCTCTGGCCGTCTCTACAATAAGAGTGTCGCAACGCGTCTCTGGCTTGTGCATTTCTACCAAGACATTAGCACATAACCAAGACATTTGACTCCGAACGCACTCTCCAGTTGCACGAACTTTGCTCCTTCACCAAGAGGCCGCAGGTAGTAGTCTTGAAATCGTGTATCTGCGTCAGCTGTTTCGTCTGGGTGATCCTCCAAATGCCTTCCGATATTGCGCTTGAACTGGTCATACTTTGTGAACAAAGCAATTACAGGGACTTCAAAGGAATGCATTAAACACTGTCAAGAAAGTTCATACCGACGCACCATTCTGATCAGGGCAGATATCATTGAAATACTTTAAATCAAGCTCTGGTCGTTGGTCGTCCATCGGGATGCAGTACCTAAAAATATGACCGTCAGTAGTCGCAATCGTGAATACCCGAGAGTGCAAACCATATTGCATGTAATCTATCTGCCAATCGAATTTCTCCGGACTTTTTTCGAACGAAGTTCTGCACAATCTTCAATTCCTTGTCATCTCCCGTCTCGGATCCGCGGTAATCATGAAAAATATAACCACGATGATTGGAGAAAACAAGCTCGTCCCTAATCCTGTGCTCGCCACGCTGGGTGAAGGGTCAATAATATAATAACTGAGAAACGGTGTTATATCACCGACCTCCATAGATGGCTCGAGTTGAATCTGGTGGCGCTAAGACCAGACTGACCGAGTTACGAAAGGTTTAGACTACGTACCGGCTTCCTTCCCCTGTAGATAGTTGGACTTTCCGTAGTGTCGCAGACTCTCTGCAAGATAGAGGTCTTGCCAGCATTTGCCCTTCCAATAATCAGGACTCGAAACTTGATGTTTGGGAATCGATGATGCGTAGCCATTAGTAACAGAGTGTTTGGGAAGCAAGACGGAAGTGCGGCACGATTAGCGTGGTTGTACTGTAGAGCCACAGTCTGTTACCTTTAGTGTGGACTGTCCAGGTGTCGTCACGCGCTGCGTCTGCTGGGGACTTTCTCCCACGGGTTTCTGTGCCCCAGAATTCAAGGAACCTTGGAGATCCGATTCCTGTAGGGTGTTACTCGATAAATGACTCTGCGAGTCACTGGGTCCTACGTCTCTGGTACTATCGATGATGTGAGTATGACGTTGACCTTTCCCTGCGCCTTGTCGAACGTAAGGGGGGAGCTGAGGTATATTAACTGGTACATCTCTCGATTTCTCTGCCTCGGTGAAAGACGCCTCGGGAGAAGGGAGCCGAATCTGAATAAACTCTCAGTCAGGCACCGGGAACGACACGATTTGCGACCTACCCAGTCCGACGGGGATTCAGGCCATGACTTTTTGTCCCGGATCATGAGATCTATATCCCGAGATCTGGCCGCTGCGCGGACCAGAGCACGCCAATCCGCAATCCCTGTTTGTATGATTTGACGGTCGTCATCGGAATAACGTGGCTCGGATGACCCGATACGTTGCTGAGGTACATTGGTGGCAGAGGGTCGATACCAGAAATCTAGCATCTCCCCAATGTCGCGACCAACTTGATCTTCTGAAACCAAAATGCCGCAGACATCTTGAACAATTCCAGGTCAGCATGTAAAAAATGCCGGGGGAGAAACCCACTAACCTTTCAGAATGATTCCTTTAGGTGTTTGCCATACATTGCCATATACGCGGGGTTCGGCGAGATAAAGGTAAAGTCGGCAGGACTTGTCCAGAAGTACGTAAACAGTATCGTTGTCCTTCAGATTG
This sequence comes from Lactarius sp. MG50, assembly GCA_003314065.1. Taxonomy (NCBI): domain Eukaryota; kingdom Fungi; phylum Basidiomycota; class Agaricomycetes; order Russulales; family Russulaceae; genus Lactarius; species Lactarius sp. MG50. Next base: position 19,109 of record QLOZ01002693.1, on the reverse strand, counting down.
GCGCCAAAGTCTGTGAATGGGTCTTGATAAAACCCGGGATGAAAGTGCGAAACTTCCTCTGGCAGTCGAAGATAAAAATGAGGGTTCTGTTTCCAAGTAATCCGTGCGGCGCCCCTTATGCGGCTGAAGTTCCATAAAATTTCTGCGGAAGTTGCACAATTGTCTAGTTCTTTGATGGTTCTCTTAGCGTGATAGAAAGCGCAGGGAAATTGGATACTGACGAAAAACGTTTATTGAACCCTCGCGCTCGTGCGGGAATTTGACAGTGACAAATTCTATATTCTTGCGGGGTTCTTCTGCAGCTTTAAGCTAGTACTACATCGTGAACGCTACTGAAATTGGGGGGCAATAGATTCTTACAATTGGAGTAGCTTTATTCTTCAGTTCAGCGAGATTTGCCCTGAACTCTTTATCCTTCAAGCAAGCACCACTCAACGCGTCGAGCAGTTCACAACTGTCTGGCGTAGTGATGGGATATCGTTCTAACCAATCTTGAACAGTCTGGAACGCAGAGTTAGCTTCGGGGGTCTGATTCGTCCCTGCGTCCGCCGCAACAAGCAACGCATAGTCTGCAAATTGCAAGAAGCTAAAGGAGCATTGAGTACTATGTCGTGTTTCGTAGGATACTGTACATCACAGTTCATGATCTTCAAGTTTGTCCCCACTGTCAGCAAATTTTTCAACCAGACGACAGCAGAAATCGATGAGGGCGATCGACTGCCCTAAGTACGCTCGTCCAATCGATTCGACATGCTTGCGAAAGTGTTGTAGCACGTCTGTGGCGCTGCTGGCTTGCATAGAGGAATGATGTTGTGTGACCTTGTAATCAACACAGAATCTGCGACGAGAGTTATATGTTGATTGGTTATCAGTTCGCACACGGGCCAGGTGTTCCCGACCGACCAACACATCAGGTGACCAGACCTGCCTAATCTCAGGCTAATCTACCACGGCCACATGTCATCGAACCATCCATCAGCATCATCAGGAGTCTCGATTGTTCGCTATTGTCGGTGCCATGCCTGACTTCTTCGAGTTCTTGCGATCTCTCCACAACAGAGACACCCAACGGTCACACAGAGAACAAGCCATCGCCCTCATTGCTCTCTGCCGTCGTATGGTCGAGGAATCCCCTGATCTCCGGAACAAAGATTTTGACCAGTATTTCTCATATTCTACGATCCATATCATGTAGTTAATACTCCCTTAGCTTCTTGCAACTTGCTGACCAGGCGTTGCTAAGCGCGGCGAGCGCCTCGAACTCGAAGGGCCCGGTCGATGCCAAGCCTCGCCGCCAAGCTCAGGCTGCCAACTCTGTATTCGGGGTTGTCCAAGGTTGGCTGGGAAGAGTTGAAGAGCACCTCCACGACGTGCCAGACCGTCAGAACCTACTCAACGCTTTTAGGGACCCCTGTTCAAAGCCTCCTGTGCCCCCCGTAAGCGTCTTTAATTTTGTGTGTATCCCTATTTCTGAAGTGCTCACTGTATCACCAGCCCAAAGCCGGGCACGGCATGAAAATCAACTTTGTTATTCTCACATCGCTGCCTTTGGGGGAACCTCAGACGGTCATCTGTGGTCGGTATTTGGCTTTTCTAGAGCTTTCCGTCATTTCCAATTGAACCTTCAGAGAAAATCGACAATCCTACAACCATCCCGGAGATTTTATGGATTTTCAGTTGCAATAAGAGCGACAAGCGAATTCTTTTAAAACAGAACCCCCATTTCTATCTCGATATCCCGAAGAATGGTTCAGATTTCGATCGTTGCCGCTTTCCTCGTGACCCATTGAAAGAAATCGGCCCTGGTCTGAAGCAAAATGACAATGTTTTCGTACTACTGGACAAGTTCTGTCGTCTTCATTTTGATGTCGCCAAATCCCGCGTGTTCGGTAATGTGTGCCAACCTCATAAGAAGGTCATTCTGAAAGGTGAACATGTTTCATTACCAGCTTTTCTTACGTGCCAACTCACAAATGTTTAAGATATTTGCGGCATTTTGGATTCAGAAGACAGCGTCGATCCTGGTGTTGAGAGGAGGCTAGATTTCTGGTATCGACCCTCTTCCATCAATTCATCCCGGCTATCCGACCAACATTATTCTTGTTATGACCGTCAAATCATAGAAAGGCCGCCTGTGCGTTGGCATACTCTGGTCTGCGCAGCGATAAAATCTCAGGGTATAGATATCATGATTCGAGATAAAGAATCGATGCCTGTACCTACGGGGAACTGGGTAAGAAGCAAGCTGTGTTGTCCCCAGCATCTGACATTGACTTTTGCCCTGATCAAGACGCGGCTCCTTCCCGACGAGGGGCCTGTTTCCAAGATCCCGGGGTCCTCCCAACGAGGGCTGCGAGAGACAGCACTTAGCAGGTCGTCAACTCCCCCAAGTCAAACTTTCAGCTCACCGGGTGTCCCTGCCAGCACACCTCCTATTCCCCCAGTAACACCAGACAATGTACCGTCTCATGGCTCCCCTACTGTTCTAGATGGCGCGGCTCATACTCAACGAGATGTGCACCTCATCAACGTTATCAAAAACGGAACATTGGATGACTCTCGCACATTGAGTAACCCGGAAAGATTAGACACCAATGAGGGCCATGGAACCGCACCGCTGACGCAAGCCATACTAGAGACCCGCCAGACAGGCACCAAAGGACAGAACCCAGAAAGCGGCCCACAGCGTCCTATTGACGATCTTGCCTTGAGCTCTGTACCTTCTCCAACCAGCCTCACCACCATATCTTTACCCCTTTTCATCGACCTGACCAAGCTCTCCTATGAAGTCTATCCTGCCACCGAGGGTATCTGGGACCAGATCAAAGTCGTGGGCCATGACGTTGCGTCTTTCAGGCGTAATAGGCACGTGTCCTACATACTCGTTGCTAGGGCACGTGATATCTTGGATGAAATCAATCGACGCATTCAGAACCCTGACAGCGGAGAGGATTGGGTCAACGCAATCTACCTTGTCGAAGAGTGAGCACTCGTACTACCGTACCGCTTCTCGGTGCGGCCTGGTTGACATTACCCCTCCGCGCTTAGGACTTTATTCAAATTGGCTGACATAACGAGAGTTGAGAAGAGACACCACCTTGCTAGTGGGATCTCTGTTGAGGACTGTATTACTTCTACGGAGCATTGGGCCACCAACCGGGAACAGATCTGGAGGGCATTGAATGTCCTCGAAACAAGAACGGAACTAACTGTATATCTCCCCAGCCTTGCCTTTAGCCCTGACTTATTGGCCTCGACAGGAACTGTTCCCCAATTCGGACGTCTCTACACGCGGAGCGGATCGTTTAGATGCCCGAAGCTACGATGACGAAACATTTTTTGAAGAAGTAATCAATGTCGTCGACTCACTTTTCCCAAGGTATGTCGTGGAGATGAACGCCATCCGATTTGGTCTCACCTTGGCAAGGCTTCCATCTTACATACGTAGATTGCGGGGGAACTTGCACCTACTCTCCACCAAAATAGCCCCAGGATCTGTTTCTTCAGTAGTTCTTTCTCATCCTTCGTTCTTACTCTTCTGACACCCCGAATGTAGGGACTCACCGTGTGCACAGTGAAAACTGGCCTACTCGTTCAGAGTATTATGAATATGTGTCTGATTTCGGGTTCCACGTCAATCAGCATTGAAACTCAGCAGTACCTGAAGTCATTGCCTGTCTGGAATGCGGCCGATGGGTAGGTGTAATGGGGAGTCCGCGCGTACAGATAACCAATAATCCTACAGGCTGTTAAAACTCTTGGTCACTACGAACAGCGATGACGAAGTTTCGGTTAGCGAAGTTGGTCGCAACTATGAGACATTTTTAGAGCTCCTTCGGGCAAGCCCATGAGCATGAAGCGATGCTAACGGTGCAGCTTATATTTGTCGAGCATCACGGTACCTGCCCATCGGATTGTATGTAGTACACTAAGGTTGTGCCATTGTACGCATTCTAACTTTTCCTCGATTTGTCTGTCACGATGTTGCCGTGAAATGAAATGAAGTGAAGTGAAGACGGTTGCATCACTGAAATCCGCCCAGGTCACTTTCATGTTGACTAGCCCCATCAAGTGCAAGGTGACCCTTCAGGTAAATTAATGAAAAATCCCACACGACGAGCTGCCGTGTTAATAACAGTCAGCGCGTCAACATCGGGATCTAATAGACTGTACTGTACTGTACATACACGCTCGGAAGGCTCCAACATGATGCTCATCTCTTCCATGTGTTTATCGTATTTGCCCGTCGAGATCCCCCTACTGACTTGTTACCAATTCTGTGACATTCTTTTCAGGGATGACCGCCAGGCAATCGACAAATCTCCTTTAACAATTTCAGATAATTCGAGTAATGTTTTGGCTATTATGTATTTTACTATCTCGGCTAGAATATCCCCTGTATGTTCTGGACGCAAGTGAATTATCGGTGAATTATCCAGTGACCACAGCAATAAGAATAAATGACCTGTATATCTTAGCTAAATCGTCATCGTCACGGTACTAAATTCAGTAAATGTCGCTGCGGTGGGCCGGGTGGTAGTTGCAGTCATAGTCATTGGTGCCATCGTAGTACCGTCGTGATCGCCTCGAGGTCAGTCGCGTCATAGTTGCCGTTGGGGTCACTGCCACCATCGTGTCGTGGCTACGGTGAGTTTCGTGTCGTAGTCCTGGTCTTGGTCTTGGTAGTCGATGCCCTATAGTGGTGGTCGTTGTTGTCCCACGTCTAGCAACCGCAAGGTCACGGTGGCAATGCCCGCTGGGCTCCAAATGGGGCACTTCAACGCGTCCACTTCAACGTCCGCCTGCATCTTCCATCACCCACCCTCGTCCCCGCGTCCATCTTCCATCTTCCACACTCATTCAGCCATCGATCCGACTCACGGCCTCACCGCCGCTGCGAAGCTTCTCCCACCATCGAGGACGTTGCGGTCTCGTCTAACCCTAACCTCTCTGGTACATCAGGCAGGTTCACTACGCCTGACGCATCCATCGTGCCATCACCGAGTCGATCCCCAGCAGCCACCGCAAGTCAGGCCACAAGTCAGGCCGGTACTCTCCGGGGCTGACTTCGCCCACGCCTTGGCAGGTGTCTGGACGACGCCGGGACTCGCGCTTGCGACATAACACACCGCCGTTTCCCATACCTCCACCTGCTCCCGCGCCAAAGCCAACGCCGCCACCCACGCACAAGCGATCCTGGCGGCCGTTCTGCATACAGGGTGGCGCCGCGTCGGCCTCGTCGTCCAACGGAAGCCGTTCGCGCGCGGCGTCGCCCGAGCCAACGCCGATCATGCCCCGCGGGCATCGGTACAGCTCCGGCGCGGACGGCCCGCTGGTGCCGACATCGACGATGGCCTCCGACGCGGGCGAGCGGGAGCACGACGAGGACGGCGGTGGTGGTGCCCCCGTGGAGGCTCTGGTACCTCCCGCGCCGCCACTGCCGCCCGTGCAGTTCTGGCTGCCTGGATACCCGGCATACAAATTGACCCACGCATACGCGGCGAGAGCGGACCCCTCGGCGGCGGACGACAGCCGACAGCGGCGGCAGCAGCGGCGGCACAGTGACCATCAGGCGTCGTCTGCGTCCTCCGTGTCGTCCGTGTCATCGGCTTCGCAGCATTTGCTGCCTCCGCCGGCTCCGCCGGTGTTCCTCGCGCTTGGCGCGCGGCGCGCGTGCATTCCGTATACGCCCGCCTTCCAGGGCATGGATACGCGCGTCGTGCGCCCGTTCAGCGCGCGGGAGAAGCTCGCGATGCCGTCAGCGTGCTCGTGCGGCTCGGGGCGAGGGTCGTCGGCGCCGAGGCGGGCGGGCTCGGCGTGAGAGGGGAGATGTGGAGCTTGAGCTACGTCGGGTTTTGACCGCTACGTGATGTGATGTAGCAGCCTGGGTCAGGTGCTCGTTTGTTTACACGATTGGGAGATGTCTGTTTTTTTTTGTCGACGTTCGATGCTACGTCCGAGTTTTTTTGGTCGCGTTATCATCATATATGCTTTTTTTTGGTTTAGTTAGTTTATTTTTTTTTGACCGTGTACGATACGGCGTCACATTGCATTGAAGACCATCTATCTCACGAATACGTACTGTACATAAGTATATGCATACCAATATTCACAATGTTTCATTGCATCGTACATGAGGACACTCGAGGTCGATGTCCTGTTTTCAGAGTGGCCGGTCCAGGGCAACCCCGCCGATGGAATGCCGTAGGCCGTTACGGCTTAAACCCCTCTAACCGCCACAAGGGGAACTTGAAAGGTAGACAGGGGCAGCCTACCTGAAAGGCCTGGCCCTTTCCCCTGTCTGTCTAGCGTATATAACATGGTCTAGCTTGTTCATCCCACTTTACTTCACTGAATTAGTCTGAATATGGTGGGCTTATCCACGATCCCACTTCCTCTCTCACCCAACGGGCCACCCCCTGGATACGGTTGGGACGATTGCAATATGTCGGATATATCGACGACCACTGCATTCATCACCGGCATAGATAATCGGGATACATTCCTTGGATGGTGTCGCTGTATCATCTGTGGGGAAGCTAGCTCACCCGGCGTGCTTCAGTACTGCCACATAATCGGGCAATCAGAGCGGAACACTGTAAGTCGAAAAGGTATTTCAGCTTCCCTCAGGCTAATAGGAAACATAGTGGACCCGACTCAAGGAGCGTAATTGGGTCCCTAAGCAAGCCAAAGAGAATCCCCAACATGAACCACGCAATGGCCTGCTTATGTGTGTGCAGCATCACGGCTACTTCGACAACCATTATTTCTTCATACGCTACATTCCTGAAGTGAGTTTGGTACTTTTCTTTGGACCAAGTATTCATTGGAAACAGATCCACCGGTTCGTATTGGTCAACTACTCCGGTCATCCCTTTCTCCAGGAATTCCACGGCAAAGCTATCACCCTTGACATCCGTGATCACCATGCGCCGTTCCTATCCCTCTTCATCATCCACGAGATGCGGGTCCGTGGCTTCCACCCCTTCGAACCCACCGAACCGACCATGCCCGAGGAAGTCCTTTGGCAAGACTGGATCTCTTCAGATGGCATATTTGATAGCGCATCAGGTTCTTTCAAACGTGACAGACCTCGTGGCAGCCCCAACAATAGCACCTCTTCGCAACAACAGCCCCAGTGTCAGCCTACGATGATGAGCACAGGTGAAGTGTCGTCTGGCGGACGAAAGCTGGAGCTGAACGCAAACGTCGTCGCTGACATCCTGGCGGCGACACATGCGATGCCGTCATGGAAGGCCTGCCAGATGGAGGGCACAAGTTGGGCTGGGACAGCGGAAGAAAACATACAGACATACGTCTCCTCTATCGGCATAGAAGAGTCGGACCCTAACATTGCAGACGAAAATCGGAACATTGATTCTTGATATGAGGTAGTTGAGCAGATGTCCTCATACGTAGTAACGTATTATTAATGTATACTAGTCTGTGGCCTTAAAAATCGCATCATAACAGTACAGTCGTGCACGCTTGAATGGCTCGAGCGTCGCTACCCGAGCGAGAGACGAACTCGAGGAGGTGTGGAGTGTCAAAGATGATCTGATAGAAGAACGTTATTTTGGTCCTGCGAATAACAGGACTGTCTATCCAGGCCAGGAGGTCCTCCAAGTACCCGCTAACACCTTGGAAATCCAACCCGGTAAGAGTGGGGAGGACGATGTGTGTCTTCAGAGGTGGACATTGGCTTCCTCGATTGGGGCAGGAAGACGGAATTTGGAATTTGAGGGTACTAAGGAATTCGAGCTTGGTCAACACGGACAGACATGTGACCATCACTCCGGGAAAAATGTACCCACCCAGGATGTAGCACACTGGGAAGCATGAGGTTGACAACTTGAAGGTCTCGCGCACTGGCAGACAAAAGAAGTCTTGGTAGGCTCCTGCGTCACTGTGACGAGTCGTTCCAATAGTGAACTCGTCACATCATAGCGTAGAGATTAATTTGGCACACACGGTCATGGCGCTCGAGCGCGATTCCCTCTGAAGCCCCCAGACCCACTGCACCGCACCCTGACAGAGTCAGAACACTGCCTCGATATGACACACTGCCCTGGCCCTGTGGCGAAGCCTCGCCCTCCTTTGAGTAGCTTGCCATCTCATCTACTCTTCGGCTTATTAGACAGGCTCACTCACTCACGGTAGCTGCCACAGTAGCCGCCACAAGTCAGGCCGGCACTCTTCGGGGTTAGCTTCGTCTACGCCTTCGCAGTCACTGCACTGCAACACACACTCTTGCCATGCCGCACTGTCACTACCCATACCCGCACCAGGCCCCCTGCCGAAGTCAACACGGGACCTGCGCCCAAGCGATTTTAACATCCATTTCCATTTCCGTACAAGTCGCGCTACTTTGGCCTCATTCAACGGAAATCCCTTGCGCACCGCTTCACCCGGGCCTGAGCGGACACCCACGATAGCCCCCGAGGCACCTTACGGTATTTCCCGGGCGGCCGGCTTGATCGCAACGTCAACGATAGCGTCCGACGGACTCCGACGCGGGCAAACATGACCACGAGGGTCGCAGTGACAGCGACCGTGACGGTGCTCCCGCGGAGGTACAGTACCTCAAGTGTGGCCGCTGCCGCTAGTGCAGTTCAAGTTCTTGCTTGGACACCCGGCATACAAACCGAACCATACACGTCCACGTCCACACCTGCCGAGAGCGAGCGTCACAGGCCCTTATGAGGAGGGTCGGCCGCGGCGGCATCCCAACCGGCGCCAGGTGTTATCTGCATTGTTCCCCCCATCGGCTTCGCAACTGCTTCCCCCGCAGGCGGCGGCGTTCCTCGCGCTTGGCTCACCGCATGCGCGTGAGAGCGCGTGTGCAGTACACGCCAGTATTCCAGGGAATTAATCTGTATGTCGTGCACATGTGGGGGAATTTCCTGGTGTACGACGCCGAGGCGGCGGGCTCAGCGTGAGAATGGAGACGTGGAGCTTGAGCTATGTAGGTCTTCCGATGCCATCATGATGTATGTATTACTATTTGTGTGGGATGACTTGTCAATGCAAGGTGATGACCTTGGAACCTCGCACTGTGGCACGTTATTATTTATCACTAGCCTTGTTTTTATGTTTAGAATATGACTTTACATGACACCAAAAACAATCTCGAGTACATGATACATACAACGTTCGCTCTCATCCGATCCAACGTGCCTCGGACGAGCATTAAAAGCTGCGACGCTCTCCAAGCCTGGAGCCTAAGCGATTCCGGACACGGTTGAATACGGTCCTTCGAAACCAATTGCCTTGCACAGGAGTCGGGGGTGACATAGGAGGGGACTCCAGAGGGGACTCGATTGGAATCGATTGAGATGACTCTGTCCGCACTGGCGGGACAGACAGGTGCACAGGGCGATCGACCAGTTGACGGGCGTCAATAAATGCTGAAAACGCGTTGTTGGTGTGCTCGTCATCAAGCTGGACGTCGACCTCTCGCAGATCAGGCAGCAGCTCCGGGATCAACCCTGCACCATCCGGATCCAGAGCACAAGAAAGCTCGAATGCAAGTCCATGGCCAATGCGAAGCTTCTTCGCGGCTCTAAATGGTAAAAGAAGCTCTTGCCACACCACGCTGTCGACCGCATTCTGCCACTCGAACGGCATCATGTGCTGGTCCAAGTCAAGGGTCAGTTCTTCTATAACGGACAGTGCCGGCATCAGCGCGCCGCAGATCTGCGCTGCGGAGTCTATCTGCCAGTCGAACTCTCTGCAACTGACAGCAAGGCTGAAAGCCCGATCAACGACTTGCTCGCGATGGCCGATGAATATCGAGACAACCTCCCGGCTGAAAGAGACACCCGCAACGTGATGTCTGAGTCCTTCTGTTGTACTGATAAAATGGGACAGGTGAGGGAGGGTAAAAGCGAGCTGATTGAATAATGTGATGCTCAGTCGCTCAAGAAGAGGAGCGCTGATCCGAGCGATAAGGCCATCCAAATAGGCACCCACGCCTCGAAATATAAGCCGCCTCAGGGAGGGAACCATCACACGGGTTATTGGTCCACGCAACAATTCCCCTTCAGCGTTGGGGCGGGGTATGGGGATAGAGAAACCGATCGACAGCTCCTCTAGTTGGGGAATGTGTGGAAGGTGTGTCGCTAAATGCTCTGGACGAAAGTAACCAGAAGCTCGGGTGTGAGTGAGTGACAGGGTGACGAGGGAGACGGTGGAAGTGAGTAATGACAACCCTGTTGGGAGACCAACACCAAGTAATGAGAGGTGCTGTAAATTTGGGGCCCGAAGCGTCTTAGGGAGTATCAGATTCGTGTCTTGCTCACTTGTGGACAAGACAGAGAGATGTTCGAGTCTTGCGAAAAGTTCGTCCATGGGTACAAGTAACTTGTGTAAGGTCTGAGACGGAGCCTGAAGGACAATGTGGCGTATGCGACCATGCTGCTGCAGTGCGAGGATTATGCTCTCTTCGTCCTCGACAACAACACTGTTCCTGTAATCGATGATGAGTGGAAGGGGCGGTAAATGGGCAAGCAGGGCTATAGTAGGTGTCCCGTTCGTTAAAAAAATATGCATATTCAGGAAGGACGTTGAACTGTATATGAAGTGCCGCCATCTTCGACAAACGTGGGAGATTGTACACCACTTAAGTTGCAGATTCCAGTTCTCTTCATCTCCTAGACGATAGTGATTGAATATTTCGAGGAGTATATCACCATTGAGCATATCGACATTTGTGTACAGCACGCTGTACCCCGGTTGCTCAGATGTTGGTGGTGAGGGGGGCAACACCTGAGCAAAAGTTGGGTGTCGGGGATATGGACCATGCTAGACTCGTCAAAACGTACCTCCTCTTGGGTTGACTCTGGGGGCACCTGCATCGCATAAATGTGTACAGTGATATTGGGATAACCCCATGTTCGGCGAATCGGATCTATCCAGTTCTCAGATGTCACGGTTCTTCCCGCCGCGGGATCAGCCAACGAGTCTGTAATAATGGGCCGTAGGCTACTATGATTTCCCGCCCCGCATCGGGCAGGGAATGGTAGGGGCTGCTCATAATGCCACACGTTAGGCGTGCTTTGGATAGATCTTCCGATGATCATTTCTCCCTGGAGTACTCCATGAATATCTAACAATATGTCAAAAAGGAGACAAAGAAAGGAAGAAACATCGCACACACCTTTAAAGATCATAAAGCGCCCCGGTATGAAGACGTTATCGAAGACGCGCGTTCCTTGTTCAGTTTCAAGAAACACACGCCGGTAAGGCTGTTTTACGAGAAGATAGATGGTCTCGTTGGGTTCCACGTGGAAGTATTCACATGGGAATGCTTCGAATTCGCCTCCATATGCGTCGGGCGACATGGGGAGTCGTGAGTAGAAGTGCGGGTTTTGCTGTAGTGTGATACATCTATAGTCCTTGAGGAGGTTCCAGAGAACTTCCGAAGCATCCCAAGTGGGAGGGAGCATCTCTAGAACGTGAATGAAATGACGAAACAGACATTCATCCGTCGATATTTACGATGTATGATGTTGGGAATACCGTCAAGAAGTCCCTCGAATACTACGAAGTTGACGGGTATCCTCGATACTGGTTCGTCTTTGGATCCCTAAGGGCAGAATCAGTAACAGTGGAAAGTGGAAAGTAAGTCCTGTCGGCAAGCGTACAGCCGTACGCAACCTTTCCTTCCAAGTAGGCACGTCATTCCGCTTAGCCACTTCCATCCTTTCACTTACGCTAGTGAAGCGACTTCTTCGAGGGGGTTAGTAATAAAGATTTAGGCATCGCTGAGATGTTCAGCTACCTTCTAACGAATCTCTCTTGATATCTATCCAATGCCTGAACCGCCGATTTAAAGCGATCGTCAACTTCATTAGCCATATACTTGCGCGCCTTGGCAGCGGCGAGCAGTGCGTAATCGCAAATCGCTAGAACTCTTTAAAAACGTTCAGGATGAGATGATCATACACATGATTTGGGATAGTCACCTCCTCAGCTCAGTGTCTTGTTCGGGCCGTTGCATTGATACTCGAGAGAAGAATCGGCAAACACTGATTAGTGCCATGGCTTGGTGTTGGTAAGCACTGGCCATTGCCTTGGTGCAGCTGCGTCGAAATGCCCTCCGGGAGTTAGAGGTAATCCAATGCCGGGAGAAAGAGACACTGGCCACAAGGACCCTTGTATGTGCGCCACCACTGGCAAGAGATGAGTTTTTACAAGGTTAAGCGACACGTGTTTCTTTAAGTCAGCATTTGTATTCCGCAATATACTATCATCGATCGACTTGTGCAAAATACATCTACTTGTGAAAAAGCATTTTTAGAGCTCGCCCCACTGATCCGCTCCTCAGCTCAATTTATAGACATGTCAGATAGCATTCCAGAATGTCATTTCCATTTTTTAAATGAGCAGAAGTAAGCACTCGGTGGTTTTAAAAATACGAAGAGGGGTGAAAATCACATGTTTCAGCAAATTTTCAAAATAGAAGCCTTAGAATGCATCCAAAAAATCAGAAGAAAAAACCAGATACATCTACAGCAGTTTCAATAGAATGGGCCCCTTTTTCCCTATTTTCAGCCATAGGGCTGAGATTGAATGTGGTTCAACAGCTTATGCCAATTATTTTTCTCACACTAAAATTATTGTAGTAATTTAATAAAGAAAGTTAAAAAAGAAAATTATGTAATCTTTTCCAGTATTTCGATGCTAACTTAAGGTCAAGCCTCCAACGCACAGGCCCGGTTGGGCAGGCCGGTGGGAAAAGCAGTCCAGGTTAGGCCGAGCACGGATATTAGGTAAGCAGAAAAAAGTCACATGCACGCAGCCCTATGACCACCCCGTAATGTACATGTTCTAGAAATTTGTTTGCTGACTCCTGCTCCTGTTAATTCACAGATTTCCAAGTCACAGATACCCAGGAGGGGCATAGAAAGCACCATCTCTTTGATGTCAATGGAGATGTGATGGCAGACCATCAGTGGGAGGGAGGGCACCCAAAGGGATGCTCAGGGGGGGAACATTGTGCAGGGGAACGTGCTGGGAAAAAAAGAATACAAGAATAAGAGAAAACAAACAGGTAAAATTAGGAGCAAGAGCCGAAGAGCCATGCGTCGGTGCTCGGCTCGGATGTTTGAAGGAGCCATGTATTTTTTTGCACAAAGCAAGGACTAATAGTAGTTGTGAATCTGGGAGTAACACACAACCCCAACTGAAGCATGCCAGACCATCCGCCTTCGACGTAAAGCCATTTTCGTACTCACATCCTAGTTCTATCGGTAGAGGTAACACCCGCCAAACGTTGCTCAATTCCAGCAGCCCAAGCAATGCCTTCCAACGACGCCTGCGCAGCCCCAAACGCGTTCGGACTGCTCGGCGCCATATCGCGCGAGCTATAGCTATGCGCGAGGATCTCCTCCACGCGCGTGAGAGCCGTATGCCGCGCTGCATACCGCATCGCCGCCGTGCCGTGCCCACTCCCCTGCACGATGCTGCTTGCATCCGAAGTCCCGCGTATCGCACGTGTCGCAGGTGCAGGTCTCGTGAGCGCTCGCGCCTGAGGGTGCCGCGTCCTGTTCGCGGCTGGTCGGGTGGGCCCTCTCGGCGGGGGACTGAAAGTCAGCGTCGATTGCAGTGGGCTTGACGTGACTTGGGGAGGGCTGCGCAGGAGAACCTCGACGTCCTTCTTCTCCTGCGTGGTTCGCCGCGGGGGGACCACCGTGAACCGGTCTTCGCTGGCAGATGGAGGGCTCGAAGCCCAGCTTCGTGTCCATGCAAGCCAGCGCTCACCCGGGCGTGTGTCGACCGCCTGGCGCAGCGCATCGCCGCTGTCCCATGCACTCGCTTGCATGGGAAGACCGGAGGCAGATGAGTTGGCAGTTGTGGAAAGAGATGGGGGATTCGAAATAATTTCCTCGACTATACGAAAACCACTTCCGGGTACCCATTCCGTATCGGTATTGCGCACTGGAGCCACGGTGCTAGGAGCGCGGGAATCGCCTGAATGAGTTCCCGAGTACGCACTAGCCGTGCTTAGATACGTCTGTGTAGTGCGCCGTGACGGATCCCGTGACACCCCAGAAGTACTCCGGTCGGAACCCCGTTGCAGGCGCTCAAGGATACCGCGACGGATGGATCTGTACCGACTGGGTTCGTAGGAAACAGTCTCCTCATCTGAGAATGACGTTGGTGAGACAGCACTCCCTCGGGAGCGAGAGCGGGTGGGGCTGTCAGAAGGAGGACGTAAAAAGGAAGGCGCAGTGGCGCGAGTGGTACTCTCGCGCGAAGGGGGGATAGAACTACGCATACTGCTGCGACACGAGCCAGCCCCCGCAACCGTCGTTAGCCATAATCTCTTTCTCTGGGGGGCGCCATAGGCGTCTGTACTTGCTCGGGCTGCCAGCGGTAGCTAGCGACGCCTCTTGCATGTTCTCAGCATTCTGACTTTGTCGCCACTGCCCTTACGGGCCAGCCGCCACGAATACCATCGATAGCCTAGAAGTCCAGAGAGAATTCTGAGAGCAAGGCCAACAGCTATAAAAACTGGGATGAGGTATAGTAAAGTGGCATTGAAATTCTTTGCGGCATGAAGTTTTGACTGTGAAGTTGCGGACTCTTCAGGTAGCAGAGCAGAAACGGAGGTTACGGTAACTGCTGGGGATGGGCTCGGAGTGGCGCTGAGTGTCGTCCCCCCTGATGAAGTTGTGAATGGCAGAGGTGCTATTGGTGCCACTAGTTGATGCTCGTCGAAGTCCAAGTCGGGACAGGAGTCGGAACAGGGAGTGGCACATTTTCGCGTACTTCATTTCCCGAAACCGAAATACGGGCTGGCAGTTCCGGATCGCGGAAGTGTCTTCGTCATAGTCCGGAAGGGAGAGGGTGCGAATGTTCCCGTCAGACGTCTCGAAGGCGTAGTAGACACCGCGAGCACTACGGCCGAAATTCACGTTAGGCCTGCTGATAGGCCACAACTCCGTGAGTTCGAGCACGGGGTTCGGAATCCAAGCACGTTCGTTGGTCATAGCGGAAGGAAATCAAGGGATGGAGTCCGGGAGCAGAACGACAATCTCTATGCGTGACTCAACACCTAATGCCTACAGATCTGCAATGGGTTTGTCGAAGGGTAGCCCAGCCACGATAAACGTTGAACGGCGAATAAGGTGAATGGACGATGCGTAGGATGTCCCAGTAACAGCTGAGCGGCGTGTATGGCTTGGGACGGATTGTGGGATACGTTAACCGGATCTCAGACTAGGGAAGATACGCATACATAAGGTAGTTGGAGGGCGAACAGGTAATGGAGCTATGACGGCCAGACACAGTGTCTGGCGTTTTTAAACGAGGAGATGAACGGACAGGTGAGTCGATAGTCCTGGTTCTGCCAGAAGGAGGCCCCGAAGGTGCAGAGAGGGGTCTAGGAGACATTTCTCTCAGTGATTCTTTCGATCTGAAGGTACGGCGAGGGGGTGAAAGATGATCCATGTCCTGGACCCCAACAGGCGAAGGAGGGGGACCGTGACATGGATCGGTCATTTTGAGAGTGACCATTGGCGTAGAAAGGCATGTAAGCGCTGCCGACGACCGACGGTTGAAGGTGGAACGAAGACCAGCCTCGTTGGCTCGGGGGAAGAAAAAGAGTGCTCGGTGCATGCAGTATAGTGAGATCCGTCATGTGGGGACATCGTGATATATATAACCTCGACGTGTGTCTCTTATGCCATCAACAACAACTAGACAAGACATTACTGTACTTACATCACCCAGGCGTTTGAAACCCTCCACGATTCTTGTACGCCAATTCTGAGATTATCAAACGCCGAGACGCTGTTGGCATCAACGTACGCTTTCATCCTGTTCCTCCTTTCGTTTACCTACTTATTATTATCAGGATATCTTGTCCCTCATGTCATAGCTGATGCCCCACCACCGAGCTGGATTAGAGTACAGGTGAGCGATCAGCCCTCCTGACTCGCAATCTCTACCCAGCATCCGCAAAGTAACCAAAACCTGTTGTCCTCCTTTTCCCAGGCCTCACGTCTACTGTGCTTTCTCTTCCCCCTCTCCCCACTTCCGCCACCGAGAATCCAAACCTTCCCATCGCCTTCCTGTTTCCACAGGACCCTCCTCTACCTAGCACGTCCGCACCTCGTGATCTTCCTCTCTCCGTCGACCCGCGCTCAGAAGAGGCCGCAACACTCATCGGCGGTGTCCCCTTCATCTCGCGGACCTTTTCCCATGCATGTCCTACCCGTGCCCCCGGTGATGCGAACAGTATGTACTCCGTGCTCAACACATCCTTCCAAGCTCTTGTCAGCGGTGAGGAGAAGAATGGCGCTTGCAAGAGCGTATAGCTGGTCCGTCCAGTTTCTTGGTTGTTGATGACCCTCACCTGACAGCGGAGCGTGCGGGGAACAAAGACCCGGCACAATACCTTCTGACAGTAGAGCAGATGATTGGGAACGACTACCCTGTTCCTTCCCATCTTACAGACGTTTTCAAGCAGCCGGATGGGTGGAAAGAGCCATCAGGTGGCGACCGGTGTAGTGTCGGGGGCTCAAACAATCTACGCAATTGACACGAATGGTGAGTACGTCGCATCGCGTACATAATACCCGATATACTAATACCGTAACAATAACTTTCTTCAGTGCCTGACACAGGACGGCAAGGCGTTGACCCGAGTCTGCGTGATCGACCCTGGAACAACATACGACTATCTCACCCGGTTCATTCACAAATTATGCGTCTATCTTCTACCTAACTCCAAATGTAGCTTCTTTGGTATAACAGCTGCCGCCCTGGAGCGTACCACCACGATACTTGCCGACGTACGAGCGCACCTGCGAACGATGATAACACCATCGACTATCCTGCTAGGCCCTTCGCTCGAATCAGACCTACACGAAGTTAAATGACCACTTCACAACGCTGCACTCTGCGCTCCTCGTGCACAGCGTTTATCCTCTCCTTGAGGCACAACGACCCACGCAAGATGTCGGCACTCGCCGCTCGGCATGCAGAATACCAAGCGAGCCAGAATCAGAGTGGCTATGCTGCAGGAATGGGTGACAGTGTGAGTGTGGTGCGATGGAGTTCCGCAGATGAGCACGTACTCGAGGAGGCGGTCGTCCTCACGCGGATGGGGGTGTTATTCGGTGTCAAGACGTAGGTTTCGCATTTCTCACGGTCCTGTGTCCGACGAAGGTGCCCATCATGGTACTACAAGGAATCATGCGGGAATCCGGGGTGAGAGGGTATGTCTCAGAGTACAATGGGCACGACATGATATCCGATCGTCGTTAGGTTATCAACAGAGCGTCAACCAAGCGAATGATAGCCTAGTTTTATCCATCTCTTTCCCACATCCGCACAGGATTCATGACCTGCGAAGAACAGCCGAAAATTTGGCTACACGCCAAGCGCCCCCGATAAGATGCTTCGCGCGCTAGCCCTTCTCCTTATTCACCTATTTTTCTGTCGTTTACACCATCCCCAAAAGTGTGTAGCAAGAAGAAACTAAGAGAACGAATCTAACGCCACAAAAAAAAGCGGAGTCCAAAAGCACTCCGCATCCCCATCGGATTTGAGTCCAGGAAACCTGGGTGGGAGATTGTTCGTCTCATCCAGTAAGTTAATCACGTATGATGGGCATTCGTTTCTCTACGACAAAATCCGAGACATGGGTTATTGGCATGGAGAGAATCTGAATTTTGAGTGCACGCGTATGTCAAGTTGAGTATGAGCAGTGGGGTCGGACGACTCGTGGTTCAGTTCAAGTTCAAGTCCCCTATCATGATCTACCGGTGACCAGATATTTCACGCTGGTGCACAAAATTGCCCACAATCTCGTTCATCCCCACAACTCTGAGCACGAATTCTACTTCTCTGCCTGCGGGGCATACCTTGTACCCTTAAGCAGGTTATTGCCCTCTGGATGGCGTTTTTGAGATGAGAGTGTAGTCCGGTGTCTTACCGGACAGAAACACACACATGCATATAGCAAAGTGTCCACGTGCCCCTCCTCCTGCCACCCCATCCCACCTTACTGACATGCGTGTTCGCGTTTTCCCCACAGACAGTCCACCGAGGAAGCCGATAAAGGACGACGTCACAGGCGAGCCGCTGATCAGCTTTCAGACGACAATGTTGAAGCACTTACGAAGCGTCTCGGCGTCTTGTACTCTACGCGCACACAGCCCCGGTCATCAACTACTACAAAGAGAAGGGACTTTGGCACCCCATTGACGCTGCACAAGCCCCACCTGTAGGACAAGCTCCGCAAAGTGTTCACACAGCAACAGCCAAAAAAGAAGTGCCGGAGGCCCCCCACCTCCCCTCCGTGTTGACATTTCAGGTTTCCGCAATTCTATCATTGTTCACACCTTCCCACATCTGACGCCCTCTTGGACTCGACCTATTTCGCCTTCTTCAGCCTCCCACTCAGCGCAGTTATTCCATGCTCACAGCATCCTCAGCTGTCGATACCACCTTTAACGACGACAGCTAGGGTGCGCCTCCAGCAAACCTGCCTTCAACCGGGCTATCAGCGTTGGAAACAACTGGGGTATCACCTATATTGAGTTCAACTGGACTGCTGAGGAAGAGGAACAGAAAGGACTATCCGACGCCCCAGGTGACATTGAATTAGACGATTCTGCCGTCTCAACCTCGAGTTTCATCCGCCCACGATCGTTTGCGTACACTGTCGCATTTACAAACTCTACAGACTCTGATACATCATAACCTGCCACCACCGTCACCTCGTCTACTCCTCAGACCCAGACTTCTCGATTCACCACTGAGCCCCTCTCGCTTTCTCCGACCGAGTCACCCTCTGTCTCTCATAAACCTCTGATGCCATCCCATTCTTCACTATTTTCTCCTAAATATCAGTCCGCTCCCTCGGCCATTTCGCTCTCCCACTTCTCCTCGACCTCGATGGAGATCACCTCAGCAGCGCATATCTTTAATAGCTGGGCGCCGCTCCACTGCCCCCATCGAACCTCCACCACCCCCAGTGGCTCCTCAAGAACTTATTCGGTCGGGCAGCACCGCAAGCTTGCTTAGCCTTGATCCCAGCACCCGTCCACCAACGCTACCATCCTCAATTGTCGCTGACCGTCCACCTCATACAG
>QLOZ01002692.1:1242-21256 GCA_003314065.1 Lactarius sp. MG50 | reverse complement strand
AGTCATAGGTAGGAGTCAATCAAGAGTCAGTAGTGCTCACCAAGAGTCACTACTATGAGTCACGTACAGTCACGATGACCCAGAGGGAGTCGCCATGAGTCGCTATATAGTATCAGTCGCGTCGTGTCGCGTGTCACATGACATATGGTCACATGACAACTGGTAGTCCGAGTCATGTCACATGATATCTCATCATGTGACAGTACAGGTCACGGGTCAGAGCCCGAATGGCGCGTCAGGTAAGAGAAAGGGAAAGAAACCGTAACAACGGGTATTCTTCTTTTAGGCTAGGGTGTTTGTGGTGGCGTACCATGCACAAATGGTGAAGGAAGCTTGACTTATGTTAAGGCTCAAGGGGCCTTCTGGCACAACTTGTGCGACTAAGCCTAAAAGACTAGACAAGGAGATCACGTGCGACGATGAGGAGCACAGGATTCAAGCGAGGTACTTGCAGTGACCTTGATGATGTGGAGAGGGAAGCTAAGTTCTTCGGAGTATTGTGGAGTCATGAGATCATGACCTAAGGCAATCTGAGCTAGGTTGTTACAGCCAACTTAGAGGTGCGTGGGAGTAAAGCAAGGGTGCCCGAGCAACAGCAAGGGCAGTGGCAAGGCAGTGGTAAAGCAGGGAGGTGACTTGAGATAGCAGAGCTCAAGGCATGTACAGTGGCTTACAAAAGTATTGCACACTTTTATTTTCTCTATAACTCAAGCTAGAGGCAATATTTTGACTTCAAATAAAATTTGAAAAATACTAGACCTTCTTCCCTTTGATTCTATAAGCACCAGAAATGACCATTTTTGGAAATGCCCCTAGGAGAGAGAAAATAAAAAAAGGGCACTTTTCAGCTCCTCAGGTGATTATGTCAGAGACTTGAAAAAAATACCATCAGATTCTACATGAAATTCTGAGTAGACTAGCATTTTGGATCACCCAAAAATGTTATGTTGTTGTGGAGAAAAAAAATTCAGAAGTTGCCAATTTTGATGTAAAACAGACATTTTATGTCAAAATTGGCAACTTCTGAGTTTTTTTTCTCCACAACAACATAACATTTTTGGGTGATCCAAAATGCTAGTCTACTCAGAATTTCATGTAGAATCTGATGGTATTTTTTTCAAGTCTCTGACATAATCACCTGAGGAGCTGAAAAGTGCCCTTTTTTTATTTTCTCTCTCCTAGGGGCATTTCCAAAAATGGTCATTTCTGGTGCTTATAGAATCAAAGGGAAGAAGGTCTAGTATTTTTCAAATTTTATTTGAAGTCAAAATATTGCCTCTAGCTTGAGTTATAGAGAAAATAAAAGTGTGCAATACTTTTGTGAGCCACTGTAACAGGGGAGTGGGGCAAGGTCAAGTCTTGATTGCAAAACTAAGTCAAGCTTAGGGCTTGACTCTGCATAAAGTGGACTCCTTATATAGGAGTCCTACAAGGGATCACGTGTCATCTACTACCGAGTCATAGTGAAGGTAGTAGAATGTCCAAGAACATTCTGTGCTAAGTATAGTACCAAGTTGAGTCAATACGAGTCAGGGTCTAAGTATAGTAACAGGTCAATCTGCAGATCGACCAGTATGAGTCATGAGGCCAAGACAATCAGTCAGCACATTGCTGCGCATCAGTCAGCAGTCTGTAAGCACGTACAGTAATCAGGCTATGAGTCACAGATGGGGAGGGTAAGCATAGTATCGTAAGCAGTCCACATACGGGAGCCAATGGTCTGGGCAGTCCACAAGGGAGATCATAACACATCTACAGGGAACTTGAAGTGTAAGTGACGTTCCACAGCATGCAAACATGCAACTCACCCAGTCCCCCAGGGGCCGGATGGCATTTCGTGTGGTGAGCAAAGAGAATAGCATCTATTTACAGTTAGTTTTACAAGTTTTAGGAATATATGGTATACTTACTGTTTGAAAGGTACAATTACTAGATAGAGGTGAGAATGAGTGAGTTGGAGTTGTTGCAAGGTCAAATGTGAGACACCGTTGACATGTGCCACCAGCACTCTCGCGTGCTTGTCACAATGGTGCCTCTCAATTTCCTCACTTTCTCACTTTTTTTTTTCATTGTCATCACACATCAGCACCATCATTGCCATCATGCCAGCACCCCAGCACCGTCATTGCATGAGCACCGTCATCATCATCCTCACGCAAGTGCCGTCATTGTCAACCCCCCCGCGGGCACCATCATCGCCGCTGCATGAGCACTGTAAGATGAGCCCTGCACATGTACACAAGCTACAGTAGAAGCCCTACAAGAAGTTGGACTTTCCCTGTGTCCCCGAAATCCCCTGTGGTCCCTTGCTTTTTGGCTTGCCCTCCCCCTCAAGACCTGTTGTGTTAATTCAAACCATCGCGCTGTCACATGCCCATGGCTATATGGCATTGTGTCTCAATCACAGTGGAGATTTCCACATCTTGGCTTGCTAGCTCAGCTGCTTTCGGACTTGCTTCACTTGACAGTACCACACACTTGCCTTGGCTTGAATTACTTGATGCATTTACTATATATACTTGGATCCTTTGCCTTTGCTTGGTGGTCTTATCTTGTGTCTTGCAGTGCTTATTTTGTTGGATCAACTTGCATCAGTAATTATGCAAATTAGTTTCTGGTGGTTGCTCAACCCAGGCAACCACTAAAAACCAGCAAAAACCGGTGGAAATGGGCAAAAACCTGGAAACCTTGACACTTGGGAAAGTTAAGTCCCATTCTCTGGAAACCTCTTGAGGGACAAGGTACGGGAAACCGGGAAGTAGTTGAGATCCTATTATGTACTATAGGCAGAGCACCTAGGTTTCCTGGTTACCCGGTTCCCGAGTTACCGGAAACCCAGAAACAAGTGAAAACAAGCTAAAACCCGGAATCTATTTTGACATAATGCTGATGTGGATGCTCCTTTTGAACTTGCTTCACTTGATAGCACCATGTACTTGGTGGTCTTGTCTTGTGTCTTGCTATGCTTACTTTGTTGGATTCTCTTTTTGGGCTTGCTTTACTTGATAACACCATATACTTGGCTTGGCTTGGTGTATTTGGCATATGTACTTGGACCTTACTCTGCTTGATGGTCTTGTCTTATATCTTGCTATGCTTACTCTGTTGGATGCTCTTTTCAGACTTATTTCACTTGATAGCACCATGCACTTGCCTTAGCTTGGTGCATTTACTTGAATACTTACTCTGCTTGGTGGTCTTTTCTATGTCTTACTATGCTTACTTTTCTGGGTGCTCTTATTGATGAACTCACTAAGTGAAGAATAAGTGACTTAGTTTACTTGGTGGGCTTTTAAGAGAAATAAGGTAACTAAGTCTACTAAGTTTTTTTCGCATTTCGCTGATGAGCGGATATCAAGGGCAGTGAACAACTCCTTTCCTTCCAGTTCCTCAAGGATCTGCTCGATGCATGGTATGGGATAGATGTCCCGTATTGTCCACTTGTTTACTTCTCGGTAGTCCTGTAGTGGTCGCAGGCCTCCATCCTTTTTGTGGGTGAAGAACCAGGGGGTTGACCATGGCGATTCCCCTTCTTCGATGTAGCCTAGTTCTTTGTTGACATCAAGGAACTCTTGCATGGCTTCCTTTTCTACCCTTGACAGTGGGTAGACTTTGCAATTGATAGTAGCCAGTGCATCTGGCTTTAGTTTGATTTCATGGTCTTCTGGTTGTGATGGTGGGAAGTGCTTTGCTGCTTCTTCAGAGAATACCACTTCATGTCACTGGTATTCCTTCGGGAGTGTAGGAACATCTTTCTTCGGTTTGTTCTTGTGGGCCTCTATAGCCCATTCTTGTGCAAAGTTAGTGCGTGCAATATTGGCTCATGCTGTTACGCTCTGTGAACTTGTACATCTCATTTTTACTTTTACTTTATGCCTACCACTCCACGCATTGATGGATAGTAGCATCGTCCTTCCTTGTTGTTCACAAGGAGGTGTGTTGGTATTACTTACTTGACTGTTACACCTGAGTCCTGGGCATATTGTATTGGTCAGTCGCTGAGTCAAGTCTCGACTCAGACACTGTGAGTCTTGGGCTTGAGACTAGGCGCAGTGGCAGTCCCCTTAGGCGTGCAACCCAGTGGCAAGGGTTCACGAGGGGGATTCAAAGTCAGGCAATCAGCCTGAGGATCTGAGGATGTACAAGATGAGAGGAAAGCCGGTTAGCCTCTGCAGGCCAGAGCAGAGCTCAGTATTGGTACAAAGAGAACAAGCCTAGGGGATACAAGCTACTCTAGGCGGCCTTATATAGACAACAAGTTGCGAGAACAAGATACTGAGTCTGGTCACGTGAGTCTGTAGCGTAATCAGGTTGAGGGTTCGAGACAGCTGTGAGGCAAGAGACAAGAAGGGAGAGGGAGACAGGTAAATAGATAGGTATAGAGGGTGAAATCGTAACACTACCCCCATGTCAGGTCTGAAGACGTCCTGGCTTCACCAGGCATCTGTCATGAGTACGTCTTCGTCGAATGGGGTTGGATGGGTGTCCGATATGAAAGACATGGAAGGCGTCCAATGGAACTGTGCCTCAAATATGAGGCGAGCAGCGATGTTTTGTGCAGCGAGTTCATGCACACTCCGCATAAGAATGGATACTTGATCAGTCAAATTGAGTCTACAGGAGTGATAGGTGCGATGGTGGGGAGTCTGATGCTGGCTGGATGGATATCATTGTCATGGTACTGTGCGTTCACATGGAGAGGGCAGACATGTTGTGGACGGGGGTGAAGGGTCTGAAGAAGACATGGGTGTGCCGTAACTGGGGGTCAGATGTCAGTCATTCTTTTGTATCATACAGAGCCGGAGAGTGAAATCAGTCCGGTCAGGGGCGTAAAGAGTAGAGCACTTGCCAGTCATATAGTACTGTCAGTGGGAATCGAAGGGGTTTGAGCCTTGTAAGAGTACAGGGTCGTTGGCGATATCACTGTACAGGGATGTGGCCCACATCTCAAAATCCCAGAGGTACTGCAGGATGTGGTGTTCCTGGTTCCACTCAGGGTAACACGTTTCGGGGCATGCGGCGTGGTGGATGATGGTGAGGGTAGTGTAAGGTGGGAGCGCCCGCTGAGCTCGAAATGAGCACAGCAGAGTGTCCACACACCAATCTGAGCCTTGCTGCGCCCACCCACTTTTCAACACTCACCCTCGTTCTCATGTCCATTTTTACCATCCACGTTCACTCACACATCACCCCTCACAAAGTACCTCCCAAATCTCACCCTCCCTTGCTTTCACTCCTCTCATTCACATCTTCCTCACCTCCGCCACCCATTGCCCCACCAAGTGTCACCTTGGCCCCATTTCCATTCCTCGCTACCTCCTTACTTGGCGTGTGTCCACAAGGCACCTCCCCACTCTCACCCTGGAGCCTGCTACCCCCTCCAACCTTTTATACCCTCTCACCACCTCGTCGCCTGCCTCACAACCAGCCACGTCACCCCCTCACACACCCTCAAACCCGACGTCACTCCCCCTGGCCCCTGCCAACACCGTCGCGCGTGACACGTCAAGCAAGCTGTGCATGGCAGCACCTTCGGCACAACCCTTATGTCCTTATCCCTACTCTATCATCTCCTTACTGAATTTACTTTGAAGAACCCCCATCCCTCATTTGATGTACCATACCTATAGTTTCCCATTCTGCATCTCAGTTCGCCCCTACCCCCTTGCGCCCGTGCAAGTCACCGCGTGCTATACCACCTTTATACCACCCCTCGCGTTATGCACCTCGTTACAAGGGTCACCCCTGACCTCGCCTCTCAATCATAGCATGTCTTGTTCTATCTCCACCTGCTCGCTATCCCCTTCTCACTGACAAGTTAGATTACTGGTGATGTACCTAGATACACACTCCCTGCTATAAAAGCCCCAGAGAAGCCTCTTCAGAGGCAAGCAACATCTTGTGGACTTTCTTTCCTCCTTGCTTCCTCGTGTGATCTCTCAGCATAAACCGCACTGCTGTGCCATCCGTGTTTGGAAGTTCTCGTGTCTGAGGATCTCACCTTCTTCCTCTCCTCTGTCTTTCCCTCTTGACCATGCTTGGCAGCTCAGGCTTGGCTATCAGCCTTCAATGCTCGAGCTCTCAGGCCCCTCTTCTCACACCCTTGCTTTCTTGAACTCACCGGCACATCTCTGGGCACGTTTCAGTAGTGAGATCAAGAATGCGTTGCCCCCTTGCTGTGGCATGGTTGTGTGCTTCCCTTTGACTGCGCGTCCAGTGGACATCTGTCCTCTGAAGGGGTCGTCCTAGGAAGGGGTCGATGATGGGGACTTCGAGTGGTCGTTGTACTGGTGGCTGTGATTGCTGCTGTGTTTGGCATTGTGCATAGCGTTCCCATTGTTTTCGGAGAATCTCTTGGTGCGTCGCCCATGCCACTTCGATCAGTGATGGTGTAGGGGATGGACTTGGCTCAGGGGTAGTTGGTGGAAGTGATAGTGGTTTAGTAGTGAACAGTGGCACCTGTGTCTCATCGGTGCGTCTCCCATAGAGGTGGCACTGGGCTGGTGTCGATTCTGGGGTGTAGGATATGAAGTGGGTTGACGCAGGAATCGTTTCCTGAATGTCAGGGTGTGTAGATGTGCCTCCTAATGGTGTCGAGTACTTGTTGTACAAAAGTGTTCGAGTCTTGCTTCCACTGATGCCAATCATCAGCCAGTTGTCTGTGTTCAGTGTTCAGCTGGTAGACAGATCGTGATCGGGTACAGAGTCGTGGGCATGAGAGGCCATGAATTTGGCTTCGTAAGAACAGTGCGAGGAAGCATTGGTCGAGTTTGGTTCTTTCTTCGATGAGGTTGTCAAGCGGGGATATGAAGGTGGCGTTCATTCAATATGGATGATGGTAGGGGCAGTAGTCAGATTTACAGAAGTATGGGTGGAGGTTCGAGTGTTGGTATTGTCGAGTTTTGTGTCATGATTGGTTCGGGATGAATGGGATGGTGTGAGGGGATGCGAGGATGTGGAATGTTTGTATAGTAGGGGGTTGTGGGTATTCTTCCTTCAATGCCTGTTTTGTGATTCGTTTCTTGTCTGTGGGTGAATAATAGTAGTGGAAGTAGGAGTAGGGAATGGGGAGAGGGTTGTCATTCATGCGATGCTCCAGGAAATCGTTGGTTGGTGTTGGTGAGTGAGGGACTGTTGGAATTGTGATGGGAATAATTTGAGGAATGCGTATCTTGCTGGTAATTGCGTCTGTCTGCCAGTTCTTGTAGTTGTCGTCACTGGCCTCGTGTTGGGGTGAGGGGCTAGTGATTTCGCGGGTACTGTCGTTATCGATGGTGTTGTGGGAGTGAGCGTAGTGGGATTACCCCCCACTCGAGGCAGGTGCCGTCCCGGCGCCTGTGGCGTGGCTCGTGGTGCATTGGGGTTGTGTTGGTAGAAAGCTTCGATCAGGTCAGGTGCATGAAGGTCATGGGCTGAGACCCAAGAATCTTCAGAGGCCAGGAATCCCTTCCAATGAACAAGGAAGCGGAGTTCCCATCGCCTGCTGTAAAGGTCCACCTTGTGGATTGATTCAACCTCCCATTCCAGTTCACCTTTGATCACCTCTGGATCCGGCCGAGCATAATTGTGGCTGTGGGCATCTGTTTCGACATATCGTGTGAGCAGATCCACATGAAAAGTGGGGTGGATCTGCATGGTCGTGGGTAGGCAGAGGCAGTAATAATAGCCGCAGTATGTGACTGGGGAGAGTTTTTGTGTGATAGGGAATGGGCCATATCAGTGTGGTGTGAGTTTCATCGTGGGGTAGTGAAGCTTGAGATTGCACCCTTCAAGCCACATGTGGTCCCCTTCTTTGAATGCAACTGGTATCGTACAATCAGTCACGGTCTGGAATGCTGCCACAGTGGCTTCACGCGCTTCCCGGATCTTCTGAAGGCGCTTGGTGACTTCTGGCACCCAAGCTTCTTCAGTGGACATCAGGATGAAGGGTTTTGTGCTGAAGAGCAGCTGATGGGGTGTTTGTCCAGAGCGATCATGCGGCCACAAGTTGTGGATGTATTCAGTGAGTGGGAGGTAAGGGGCCCACGCGGTCTGGTCATTCGAAGTCCAGAGGCAGAGGTACTGCTCCAGCCATTGGTTGGCGCGCTCGCTGGTGCCATCTGTCCGGGGGTGGAATGTGGTGGAAATGTTCTGCTGAATGTGAAGGAGCTGGCAAAGCTCTGTGGTGAATTGGGACACGAATTGGGGGTTGCAATCGCTGATGATTTTCCTGGGTATCCCAAACCAGGGGATCAAGTGTTGAAGGTAGAGGGTGGCTACCCCCTCTCCAGTGATATTTGTGGTACAGGGGAGGAACTTTGCTGCCTTGGAGCAGCCTTGATTGACCACCATGAGGATGGCATTGAAGCCATGCAACTCCAGTAGGTCTGTGATCAGATCCATAGTGATAGTTTGGAATGGGCCCTGCGCAGGGTCCGTAGGGATGTGCTGGAGGGGGGCTCGTCGGTGGTGGGTTCATGGTTTATTTTCCTGGCATGATGCACAGCTGCATACATATTCTGCGGCGAATTCTCTCATGCCCTCTCCCTCATATTGTTGGTTGAGCAGGTGTTGAGTGTTCGTGATGCTGGGATGTCCGGCCAGTGGGTGGTCATGGTGGAGGCGTAGGATTTCACGCTGTTAAGGCTCAGCTGGGCCTTGAGTCTAGATGAGACTTCGAGTTTTGAGTGACGCTGACTAAGCTCGTACTGGAATGGAGTCCAAGTCGACTTGGCTATGCTCGTATGAAGTTTGAGGGAGAAGAGATAAGACTTAGATAAGATCAAAAGATCCCAAGTCACACCGAAGGAAAGACAGAGACGAATAGCTGTATTGAGATGAAGTCAAGTCGAAGCTTGGGCTTTGACTACCAAGCTTGACTGCTATTTAACTAGTCCATTCTCGTAAGCAAACAGGCGTCATAGGACCCACCTTCGTCAGCAAGACGAAGTGGGTCAGTAGTTGGTAATGGTACAGTAATCATCAGCGCGCAGTCCTTATGCCATGGGGAAAACGGGGAAGGAGTGGAGTCCGATGTGACCCATCATTACGTCACATCATGCCCCCACCCGTTCTGGCAGTGCCTCTGGGTAGGAAGGGGCGCGCCTTGTGACGCACGCGATGGGGGATGGATCGTAAGTAAAAGGTAACTGAAAATTTGACTCCCCTGGCCCAACGGCCGATGCGTGACACCACCCCTCTCCTTAGGCGTGCTGTCCCACGCGCGCCATCCGCTCCGCCCAATCCCGGTGGGCCGGGATCCAATCCTCCTTCCGGGCCATAATGGCCTGCCGCGTTACTGTCGTTGTCGTGTTGTTCATCAGAGTCCCAAAAGGACTCACGGTGGTCTGTATGACGAGGACTGGCGCGTCCTCCGTGGCTCCGCAGGGTGGGGGTTCGCTCACCGCCTTCGGTTGTCCCCGCAGTAGCCTGCTGGCTCCACAGGTCGTCCCACTCCAGCGCGGCCAGGGCACTGGCGTGGCCAGCATTGCTGCTGGCAATGGAGGGGACCGCGGGGAAGGCGCGGTCGTATTCTTCGTAGGAGGGGATGGCGTAGACCGCCCCGACGCCGTCGAGGCCTCGGGTCGCCGCTTCGTCGTCATAGATGCGGAGGGCCTCAGCCCGGACCGCTTCTGTCGCATAGGGGTTGTCGTCGTCGTGCCAGACCCGGAGACTTTGCGCCGTGCCATTGAGGATAGCGTGGATGGTTTCGATGGGGGAGGCGATGAAAAGTTGGAGGGAGTTGTCGTGGCTCGACATGGGCCTACTTCCACTGCCCGAGCCCCCTTTTTAAAGGACATCGTCCTGATGGCCGTGGGATTTTTCTCGTGAAACTCCTTCACAAGTTCTGGAGCGTGGAGATTGCCTACAGGCTCCCACGTGTCATCAGCGGTGGAGTATCCCTTCCATTGGACCCTGTATTGGAGTTCCTTTTTGCAGCCCTGTCTCCTCGAGGCGGTAATTTCCTCGACCTCATACTGCTCCTCACCCTCGATCAGTTCTGGTGGTGGCTGCGGAAAATTGCACCCGTGTTCTTCCGTCCCCTTATATGGTGAGAGTAGAGCGGCGTGGAAGGTATCAAAGATCTTCCACTGTGGTGGGAGCGCTAATCGATAGACCACGGGCGATATAACCTTGGTGATCGTAAAAGGGCCGTACCTTCTCGCGGCCAATTTGGCAGTAGGGTGATACAGTTTGAGGTTAGTCCCCTCGAGCCACACCCTGTCTCCTTCCTTGTGGGGTTTGAAGGGTTGTCTCCCCCCCTGTTTCCCGCTCCGCAGCAAGATCAGGCGCTGGGCATGTCTGATGGCTTCTTCTGCACGTCCCCTGAGCTGTTTCAAGTGGTCGGCACGTTCCGTGATCGCCGGGACTTCATTTCCCCCTTTTGGTAGCGTTTTGATGGTAGGTGTGAACCCGATCAGCAGTTGAAACGGGGTGAAGCCCGTGGTCGAACTTGGCCAGGCGTTGTGTACGTATTGGGCCAAGGGTAACCACTGGGACCAGTCGTTCTGTTGGCTGTTGCAGTATATGCGCAGGTACTGCTCCAGCCATTGGTTTGTACGTTCTGACTGCCCGTCTGTCCGAGGGTGGTATGCACTGCTGATGTTTTGTGAGATGTCTAGTAACTTGCATAGTCCTTGGGTGAAATGTGATGTGAACCGGGGGTCCCTATCGGAGATTACTCGCTGGGGAACGCCGTAATGCGGGAATACGTGCTTGGCATATAGCGCCGCGATCCCTGGTCCATCTATGGTCATATTACAAGGGAAGAAAAGCGCCGCCTTGGTCACGTCGTGGTCGGTGATCGTTAGTATGGAATCATACCCCTGCGAGGGTGGGAGGTCCACGATAAGGTCTAGTGCGATCATGCTGAAGGGTAGCGCTCCTTCTTGCGGCGTGATGGGAAAAAGGGGGACCTTAGCCTTCGTGGTGCCAACCTTGGTCGCTTGGCAGGTGGCACACCCCTTCACATAGGCGGTGATGAAATTCTGCATCTTGGGCCACCAGTAGCTGAGCGCTACTGCCTTGATCGTCCTGGCTATTCCCGGATGCCCTGCCGTGGCGTGGTCATGATGGGCGCGCACCACTTTGCGCCTCAGATTCGTGTCTTCAGGGACCACGGGGCGCCCATTAAGGGTCCATCCTCCTGCATCTTCCATTAGTGCATATTGTTTGCTCCACTCGATCAGCTGTTCACTCGCGTGCTGGGCGGCATATACTTCTTCTTCTAGATCCTCCAGCGCCAGGGCTCGACAGAACAGGCGATCTGGCAGTACCACCACCCGCTCGTTGTCTTGTTCTCCCTCGTTTAACCCAGGCCAACGCGACAGATGGTCAGCGCGGTTGGTGGCCCCAGGTTTGTGTATCAACACGAAGTGGTACTCCGCCATGTGCAGAATGTAACGCGCTACTCGCCGGTTGATTTTCTGGGGTTGTCTGTAATATTGAAGGTTCTTATGATTGGTGTAGACTTCTGTGATTTGTTCCGCGCCCTGGAGTACATGTCGCCAATGTTCCAGTCCCTCTACCAGCGCCAGCAATTCTCGATCATAGATGTCGTAACCCCTCTCCGTCTGGGTGAGCGCCCTGGAATGATATCCTACTGCCTGCAATTTTCCTCTCTTGTCCCTTTGATACAGAATCGCTCCTAGGCAGTATTGGGATGCATCCACTTCCAGGACAAAGGGAATTGCATAATTGGGCCTTTTGAGGACAGGGTCACTGGTGACGATCCTTTTGAGCATGCGGACGGCTTCCGTACATTTGGGGGTCCAGACGAATGGCACCCCTTTCTTTGTCAGGGCCTGGATTGGCCTCACGATCTCAGCATATCCCGGGATGAAAGGGCGTTGGTACCCGTAGACCCCCAGTGTGCTCCGCACTTCACGTACCGTGCGCAAGTTCTCAGGCCAGTCCTTGAGTCCATTACGTTTCGTAGGATCGATCCGAATGATCCCCCCTTCCACTCTGATGCCCAGGTAGTTCACGGCTGGCTGGTGGAACTGGCACTTGCTTAATTTGAGGAAGAAATCTTCCGTGGCTATGGTGTCTAGTACCTCGTGCACTATTTGGCGGTGCAATCTCTCATCGTTGGGTGTGGCGATCAGGATGTCGTCCATGTATGCGAACACCATCCCAGGGTATTTGTTCTTGACCTTCCTGAAGACGCGGTCCATGGTTTGCTGGAAGGTGGCAGGTGCATTGGTCATCCCGAAGAACATGACTGTGGGCTGGTAGAGTCCGTCTGGTGTCTTGAAAGCCGCCTTCCACTGGTCTTCTGGCCGCAAGCGGATGTTGTTGTACCCGTCCCTGATGTCCAATGTGGTAAACAAGAATTTCCCATCCAGTTGTTCCAATATCTGTTCTATCCACGGCAGTGGGTAGACGTCCCGCTCGGTCCACGTGTTGACCTCTCGGTAGTCCTGTATCGGCCTCAGCGTCCCGTCCTTCTTGTAGATGTAAAAAAAGGATGTGGACCAGCGGGATTCGCTGTCTTTCACTCTTCCTAGTTCTTTGTTAATTGCCACAAACTGTTGCGATGCCGTGCGTTCTGTGCGAGTGAGAGGGTACACTTTGCAGTTAATGGTGTCAGGTGCTCCCGGTTTGAGCCGGATCACGTGATCCTCGGGCCAGGATGGTGGGAATCGTTGCACTGCTGTTTTGTCAAACAATCGCGCATGCCGTCGATATTCCCACGGTAACTGCATTTGTTCTTGTTTGTTTTTGTTGGCTTCTATTGCCCACCTTTGTGCGTGGTGTGTGGACAGTGGGGCGACGAAGGCGATGATCTCGTCACCTTCTTCCCACGCTGTTTCCGCGCGCGCTGCTTGCAAGATCCTCCCCATCGTGCGTCACCTTGCCCACTTCAGCAGGGCCGTTTCTACCTTGATTTTAGCCCCATGTACGATCTTTCGAGCCCAATCGATTGGGGGATTGAAGGTTTCCAACCATGGGAAGCCGAAGATGGCCCGGTCGTGCCCCAGGCTGGTGATGAAGAACCTGACTAAGTGTTCCTTGGGCCCCATCCTGATCCTCAGGGTGCAGTATTTGGTGAGCGTCCCTCCTTCATTCTCGGTTCCATCGACATTGAAGACTCTCCTTGGTTCTAACAGGTCGCGCGTGCCGATCCCGAGCCGTGCGACCATCCTATGG
Organism: Lactarius sp. MG50; assembly: GCA_003314065.1. Taxonomy (NCBI): domain Eukaryota; kingdom Fungi; phylum Basidiomycota; class Agaricomycetes; order Russulales; family Russulaceae; genus Lactarius; species Lactarius sp. MG50. The sequence goes on along the minus strand of QLOZ01002692.1, from coordinate 8,125 downwards.
TCTAGGAAATTTTCTGTTGCGCCGCTATCTATCAGCGCCTTCTCTTCGGCCGTTCCTCTCGTGCATGAAAAGGTGAAGGGGACTTCTATTGAATTCTGTCCTCCCAGATACATGATGCGCGAATCCGTGGTCCTAGCCCAGGCCGGGCGGCTAGGACCTTCTAAAAACCCTCTAGGATGAGTTTGTCAAGTAATCCCTCTCTTTCTTCCTGAGTCATTCCTTTGATTTCTTCAGCCATCTCTCCCTGCCGATCCTTTCCTTCTTCCACCTGGGCGGCGCGCGCCGTCATCCCTTGGTTCTTGCGCGTGTCCCCTCGTACTGGCGGTGTGTTCTCTTTTTCTTTCTTCTTTGGGCACAACTTGCTGATGTGCCCTTGCTTCCTGCAGAAGAAACACTTCCCTTTGTTTAGGAGCTTCTGTCGCTCGTCTGGCGTGAGCGCGTCGATCTGGACGGCGTCGACGTCCATGGGCACTACTTTGGATCCTCCCCCATCTTGTCGCGCGGTCCACTTCCCCTGGGGCGTCTGTCCCAGCACCTGTTTCCATCGCTGTGTGTTTGGGGACGCCGCGCTTCCTTGGAAGCCGCCCAGGCTGGCGCGCACCTCGGCCCACAGTTCGTGCTGCATGCGCGCGGCGTCCTGCCATCCCAGGAGGGTAAGTGGTCGTGGGATAACCTTTTTGAGGATTGCCTTGTGCAGCGGGTCGCACAGTCCACGGCGGAACTGCGTGATGGTGCCTACATCGTCCGCGCCCCATCCCGCCAACGCGCGCCAGTGCTCGAATTCGGCCACGTATGTGTCAAGGTCGTCCCCTTTCATTTTACAGTTGAGGAGCATTTGGTGTCACGCCCACTATCTGGGCGTACCTCCAACGGCAATGGAGGGGGCGTCGGCGAAGCTGCTGAGCTTGGGGACTGAGGGCGCGATAGGGGCAAGAGTTCTGAGTACCTCTCCCTGGCTGGAGTACTGCGAGTGCGTTTGAACTTAAGTCCCTTCCCCTTGATCATGGACGAGGGGAATCTGAGCGAAGTCAGGCAATGAGCCTGAGGAGCGAGGGTTCACAAGAGAGGAGCACAAGTGACGGTTCACAAGTCTGAGATTACAAGAGAACAGACTTAAGGTCTGCTCTAAGCGAAGTACGCGATATAAGTACAAGCATTCATGAGTCAGAGCGAGTCAGTACAAGTCACAGTGTCCCTAGGACACTAGTAAGCAGCCCGAGTCATCAGGAGTCATAGTACAATAGGTGAGTCATAAAAGCGTGAGTCAGTAAGAGGCCGAGGCAGCGCATGCGCAGAGGCGTGCAAATGTAGCACTAGTGGCTGCGCGTCGGTCCAGGCGGTCCATCAGACCGGGTGGTAAGTAAGTGGTACAGTGGTGAGACGCAGGAACGGAATCACGGGCCGTAGGGGCCCGGCAGTCCATAGAGTCAAGTAGCCGAAGCGTGGAGTGATAGGCATGATAGAAAGTAAAAATGAAAGCGTACAAGTCCGCAGAACGTAACATTTGGTGAGCGTTGGCGCGTTTGTTGGTTTGCGTGAATGCTGCTCTGAAGTCCCTTTCGAAGGCAGCCCATAGGTGCTCGTCGTTGGCCGTCAAACCTCCAGGGCCCGCCATGTGTCGATCCGTGTCGTTCAATATCCGTTCTACCCAATCATCGACGTGGGACCCGCGGATGAGGCTCAAGGCCAACCCAAGGCGATACAGCGGTACCTTCATGGTGTTGCTTTCTTGGTTGGTCATTTTGTAGATTCGAAACTCTCTGAGGAATTGATCACTTTTAGTTCTATCCCCAGAGAATACCGTCGGAGGGTTTCCTCTCAATCCTCCGCCGTTGCTGCCCCCTGTCGCTCCGGCGGTCCCCCCCGTTACCGTGGCACCGATACGCACCGGCGCACCTCCGCGAGAGGCTAGGAGGCCACGCACGCGCCCTCCAGCGCTCCACGGTCGCTGTGGTACGTATATGGGATTTATTCCTATGGCACGCGCGCTGGCGCTTGGCCCCGTCGCCCCTCCGCTCGTGAAGGCGGGATTGAAACCGGCGGTAGTCCCCAACGCTTGAGGCGCGATCAGCGGCTGCGGGGAACTTGGTCGGCTGCGCGCGGCCTCTCTCCCGGCGGCGCTCGTCATCGTAGGGAGTTGTCCGTATTCGGGTAAAGGGGCCCCAAAGTCCCCTGGGTCTATTTGGACGATACTTTGGGTCTGGGCTGACAGCATCCTTTCCTCCAGGTCCAGCGAAAGTCCTCCAGGCATGGGTGAATCCCTGCGCGCGCGTCCCAGCGTAGGGCTAATTTCCTCGGGGCTTTCCTCTACGTCTGCTTGACTGCTGCTGCTGTCCCTGATCACGGCCCCTTCACGCGGAGAGTGTAAGTCTGTCCCCTTCCTTTTTGCTGGGTGCTGATCGTCCGTCTCTCTCCACCACCCTAGCTTGCTCAACCCTTCTCGCACCTTGTTACTGGCCCTCGTCCTGTATCCTGTGGCTCCCCACTGCAAGTGGTACCACTCGTCATTGATGAATTCAATGGGGTGTTCCGCCCCTGCGTCGTCCACCAGATGGTACGCGCTGCGCCGGGGATCTCCGTATGGGATCCAGAACGCTTCCCCCTCGACGTGCGCGGGGAGATCTCCTTCGGTACGGGGGTGGATCACCTCCCACTTGTCATTCAGGAAGTGCACCTGCAGGGTCGTCATCTGGGACAGTTATGATTTCCCTCAGTTCGTGTGTATTGTCTGTTAATTCTTCTGCTAGGTGCCGTGCTGCTTCTCTGCCTCCGTGTAGTGGTGCCGCGTCTCACTGTCTTTCGCTGCGTCTTGCGATGCTGATGAGTCTCTCTTGGAGTCCTACGTCCCTTTCGAGTTCCTCGATCAGCAAGTCTTCTTCAAACCGATTTCCGAACGCCCGCGCGATGGCAAGGTCGGCTAACAGGGAGCGTATGCTCCTTTCAAGGGTGATGAGGATGGATAAGTCGGTGTTGGATAGTCGTGTTAACACAAACAGGAAGCCACTATCGCGTGGTCGTCGTGTCCGTTCCAGCTTTGCTAGTCGTCGTCGAGGTCAAGTTCCGAAAATCTCTCCAAGGCTCGCACGGCAAGGGCGAGTTCGAGCAACCGCGTTATAAGTTCTATGTCACCTTCATCACTTGGTGTCTTGTCCAGGGATCGTATCAATGCGAGGACGATTCTGGCAATGACAAGGGCCCTTTGCCTTAGTTCTCGGTGTACTTCAGGTCGACGATATTCTGTCTTGTCCAGGTACCAGGGCGTGCGGCGGTTCTCTTCCAGGGTTGCAAAATACAATGATGTCGTCGAGGAACTCGATGTATTCAAAGTGTAGGAGGCGGAGGATGATTATCAGGAGGCGGTGTCGAAGAGGCAGGGTGTCTGAAGTAGCCGGGGTGTAGTTGTGTTGGTGATGTGAAGCTTCTGTACTGTATTTCTTCGTCGTCAAGTAGTTGTATGATATCAATCAACAGTTGGTCCTTTTCCTCCTCAATAGCTAGGGCATGACACGGGTTTTGGGGTGTTTTTTTTCCCACGGTCCCTGGAAGGTCAGGTTTTCGACGAAATTCTTAGTTGAGGAGTGAAAATGATAGAGAATTGATTAAGCTATATCTCCACCAAATCTCAACCGATTTGGATGATTATTGGTGCATCAGGAGCCCAAACACCGTGGAAACCGTGCGGGTTGACAAACCGTACGGTTTCCACGGTGTTTGGGCTCCTGACACACCAATAATCATCCAAATCGGTTAAGATTTGGTGGAGATATAGCTTAATCAATTCTCTATCATTTTCACTCCTCAACTAAGAATTTCATCGAAAACCTGACCTTCCAGGGACCGTGGGAAAAAAAACACCCCAAAACCCGTGTCATGCCCTAGCAAGAAAGCACCATAAGCACTACAAGTTCACCAGCACAAGCTGCACAAGATGACAAGTTGAACAATTAAGGATCAGTATGTGACACTGTCAAGGTGTGACACAGCTTGTCACCTGACTTACATGGTATATAAATTGGATTAAAAATAAAATAAATTCACACTAAGCCCACAGTTATCATGCAGGCTTTGAAAAACATAATAAAATTTACTATTAACTACATAATTACATGTCTATCTACATTGTAGTAATGTGCATAAGGCACATGGTGTGTGGGCACGCAGGCAATGTGCAAGCAACACATGGGCATGTGGCTATGTGCGGGCAGCATGTGGGCATGAGGGTGGCGCATGGACAGTGGGACGGTGTGCGGGCATGAGGGTGGCACGTGGGTGGTGCGCAGGCACACGGGACAGTGCGCGGGCACGAGGGTGGCGCACAGGTGGTGCACGGGCACACAACATGCATAGGCGTGAGGGGGGTGTGCGGGCGGTGTGTGGGCACACAGGACAGTGCGCAGGCATGAGGGCGGCATGTGGGTGGTGTGTGGGCACACAACATGCACAAGCACAAGGGGGGCGCACGAGCGGTGTGCAGGCACATGGAACAGTGCGTGGGCATGAGGGCAGCATGCGGGTGGTGCGCAGGCACACAACATGCGCAAGCATGAGGGGGGCACGTGAGCGGTGTGCAGGCACACAGGACAGTGTGCGGGCATGAGGGCAGCATGTGGGTGGTGCGCAGGCACACAACATGCGCAAGCACAAGGGGGGCATGTGGGCAGTGTGCAGGCACATGGGCGATGTGTGGACACGCTGGCGATGGGAACGTGCACGGGCGAGGTGGGAGTGGGCAGGAAGCCCCTCTGGCCCACATTAGACAAGGGGGGAGAGCATCATCGTTGATAATGGGATACGACGAGGGGCCTGTCATCATCAGAGACTTGTTAGCAGGGAACAAATATACAAAAAAAAACACTTATTTTGTGGAAGGGGCTCTCCTAGCTGCTCGAGCCCAACCTTGCCTGTTCAAATTGATCTTGCGTTTGCAGTGAGGGTGCGGGGTGTCAGCAGGGGTGAAACCGAGCGAGCGAGCACAGGCACTCTCACCCTGGAGAATGGAGGACGCAGAAGTGTCAGCAGGAGTGAAACCAAGCGAGTGAGTGCAGGCACTCACATTCTGAAGGGCGGAGGACGCAGGATGTCAGCAGGGGTGAAACCGAGCGAGTGAGTGCAGGCACTCACAGACTGGAGGATGGAGGATGTGGGGTGTCAGCAGGAGTGAAATGGAGTGCCTCCATTTCGCATTTGGAGGAAAGGAAGGGGGTTGGAAAAGCAAGTTGAAATGGAGCGTGTTGAATAATAACTTAGTGAAAAAAAAAACTGGGTGAGTGATCACATGACCATGTTGATTTCCGTGACTGGGGTAACTTTTTTCCCAATCACCTCTCCCTCACTCCAAATGTGAGAGGGAGTTTCTGTCAACCCACACCCTCACTGCAAACATGAGACTGATTTGAACAGGCAAGCAAGGGTTGGGCTCGAGCAGCTAGAAGAGCCTCTTGAGCCCACAAGATAAGTGTTTTTTGTTGTATATTTGTTCCCTGCTAACAAGTCTGATGATGACAGGCCCCTCGTCTGTTGTATCCCGTTATCAATGACAACGACGCTCTCCCCCCCTTATCCAACGTGGGTCAGGGGGGGTTCCTGCCCACTCCCACCTCACCCACGCATGTTCTCATCGCCGGCGTGTCTGTGCACTGCCTGCATGCTGCCCTTGTGCCTGCACCCTGCTCGCGTGCCTGCGCACCATCCACACATTGCCTGTGCGCCACCCTCGTGCCTGCATGCTCCCCTTGTGCCCGCTCACCATCCACACATCACCTGCATGCCTGCACACCGCCTGTGCGCCGCTCACGTGCCTGCGCACCATCCACACATTGCCCGCACACCGCCCTTGTGCCTGCACACTCCCCTCGTGCCCGTGCACCGCCCACACATCGCCCACGTGCCCACACACTGCCTGCACGCCGCTCGCGTGCCTGCGCACCATCTGCACATCGCCCACGCTCCGCTCACACATCACCATGCACTGCTCACATACCCACGCATCACTGCACGCTGCTCGCGTGCCCACACATCGCCGCGTGCTGCTCACGTGCCCACGCATCATCCACAGATCACCCACACGCTGCCTTGGTGTCTGCATGCCCCCTGTGTGCCCACGTGCTGTCTGCACATCACCCGCACGCTGCTGGCATGCCCGCGCATCACTGGTCCTGGAAATAAATAGTTATTTTCTTGTAACTTAGTTGTATAGAACATAAATGTAATAATATGTAATAATAAGGTTTAAATAAAGTTTTTTGTGGATAACAGACAATTAATTATTAATAAAAATTTATGCAGGGTTACCTGTGTCACAGTGTCACATTCTATAATTGGAACTTTTGTGCTTGTTGAGCTTTTCAGGACTTTCCAAACTTGTCCTGCTTGCCAGTTATCATTTGGTAAGGAGATTGTGAAAATTTTGACATGGCTTGTGAACTGGTCAACTTGCAAACTTTTTGGGGTTGTACAAGGTTGTACAAGGTTGTACAACCTTGTACAACCCCTAGAAAGTAGCCTGTCGAAATACAGATGTAGTGAAAAAACATTACCAATGGTATTGTTTTCAAGCAATGGATGGGACTCCCACTAGCAAGTGCAATGTAACAAGGCTAGGGAGTCCCATCAGCCCTGGGACTTGACCAAACTTGCAGTGGGAATGCCCACAATGGTTGGACCTCCCCAGGGTATACTTGGTCTAGACCACTGCCATGGGCAAGACCACCTCAACCCATGGGCTATCCCAGTGGGATGACTGGACCTTGGGATGGGAAAGACCACATCAGGGGAACTCAAATTTCCTTAATGGGTCTTAATGTTCTTAAACCTCAATTAAGCTCAATTAAGACAATTAAGACAATATCACATCTTATTTTGTACTTAGAGATTTCATGGCCAA
>QLOZ01002684.1:0-13203 GCA_003314065.1 Lactarius sp. MG50 | reverse complement strand
GCTATGCACCTGCACACAAGGTTCGTTTCTAGATTGGGAGTCTCAACTTATGACACGGTTACGATGGACCGTGGCTCAAAGCAAGCTCGCGTTCTTGTCACGTGATCGAGTAGACACTACGCGTGACCTAAGTCGTCTGGTATTGCACATGATCCTGGGAAGGATGATCACGTGGTATCTTGTTGGAACGGGATGAGGCCGAGGTACCCGAGGCCGAGATGCCCGAGTACTTGGTTCCGGTAGGTCCTTCGCAAAGGAGCCTTTCTGTGACGTTACACGTGTTGTAGCACACGCGTCAAGCTTCGATATGGCTGACTAAGCCGGAGCGGTGATAGAGAAGAAGAGAAAGGTAGATGCTTTGTCACACAGTCACAAGGGTGATTGCAGGAGGGATTCAACTCGTATTAGAGACGAAGTTGAGACTGGGGATTCCAGCTCAACTTCCTACTGCTTTTATACTACCCTACCTAGTCACAACGAGTCGTAGGTAGGAGTCAACAAGGAGTCAGTAGTGCTCACCAAGAGTCACTACTATCAGTCGCGTACAGTTGCGACGACTCTTAGGGAGTCGCCATAAGTCGCTCGTACAAGTCGCGTCGCGTCGCAGTCACGAGGAGTCATCGCATCACATGACATATGGTCACATGACAACTGGTAAGTCCGAGTCGCGTCACATGATATCACATCATGTGACAGTACAGGTCACGGGTCAGAGCCCGAATGGCGCGTCAAGTAAGGGAAAGGGAAAGAAACCGTAACAAGGCCTGTGGGCATGGTAGCCACATGCCGGTGCCAGTGCTGGTGGGGGCAGGGGTAGATAGGGGATTAGGGACCCTGCAGATATGCATGATGCCTAAGATGTCTGGGGTAATGGGGAGTGCAGTGGGTGGAGGCCTGCAGGCATTGGTAGCTGTGTGCTGGTGCCAGTGCTGGGCAGGGATAGGGCAGAGAGGGGATTTGGGACCCTGTGTGTGCATGACACCTGCACCTTCAAGTGTCTCCTTGGGCATAGCTGTGAAGTTATTGATGCAGTGAACATGGCATGCATGATAGCAGCATGACATGTTGCTGGTTATAGGTGGCCATGCTGGGGCAGGTGGGACTGTGTGCTGTAGATGCCAAGACCTCTAGAGTGCAGGGCTGTTTCACTGATGAGCAGTGGTTGCAAGTGGCAGAGGTAGCAGTGGTGAGGGTGATATTATAATCAATCATGCTAGTGGGAGAGTGCATGTTTGAAAGCCTAGATAAAAAGAAAAAAAAAATCCCCATTTGTAGTTACTTATAAGGACAAATACTTAGCTTACACTTGAGGGTTCCCTGGGCCAGAGCAACAAAGTCAATGCCAGAGTGTCAAACAGGCCTGTGACAAGGCAGCAACCCACTATGTATGCCCATTGTGTTTAGATTCAGTGAACTTTGAATATTTAGTAATATTTATCCAGATATATCCATTATTCATGGATATCCATATTAAATTATCCATATTTGGGTTAATCCATATGAATGCATTATCTGTGGGTACAAATCTGAATTAGGTAAATCCATGTCAGTCCCTACTCTGACCACACATTCTCCAAAGTTGCTATGGGTTTGAACCCTATTGCAAGTTCAGGAAGTGGGTGACCAAGAGCTACAGCCCTTTTGTGAACTTTAATGAAGCAGTAAACAAGGACCTGAGACATGATACCAAGGGCAATGACAGTAACAGTGATGATGACAGTGGGGATAACAATGAACCAAGTGATGAAGAACTGTAAGTACACCTTGCCCAATCAATGCCACAACCACTTTATGTGCATATATAGGGCTAGGAGGCATAGAAAATGGGAGTCCCTTGAGCTCTACAACTTACTCATGGATAAGGTCTCAGGATTTAAGGCCCTTGTCACAGAGTATGATGAGAACCTAGCCAAGATAATAACTGCATTACAAGAGGTATGCCTTTGTGAATGTATGTGCATATATTCTCTGCTGATGGTGATTTGAGATGTCACAATCTGCTACACAAGCTTGTAGTGATGATGTTGGTGGCCTGCACAATGAGGGTCTGTCATATGTTAGGGCCTTGATGCCAGGCAATGCCCTGTCACCCAACATCCTTGCAAAGAGCAAGAAGAGTTAAACACATGGTTTCCTACACCCTCAGATTGGTGTGTTGCTATGCCCAGTCAACCAGTATCATGACTATGTGATCAATCATGATGGGTATGTATCTTCATTGTCTTTGATGTGTGACTACTTAGTTGAGAATGGACAGCATACAAGCAAAAGTGTTACAATCTGGACTGCTTACTGTACAATTTTCTTTGCCCTGTACCCTTACCCTCAACCCAACAGCCTTGGCCTATCCCTCCACTTACTGATTACCTACCTAGTGATGCGCTTGGGCCCTATGCCCTTGTACCATGACACATACCTGCTCCCTTGCTTACTGATCACTTACCTAGTGACACACTTGGGCCCTATGCCCTTGTACCATGACGCGTACCCTGTACCCCTACCAATGATGTGCTCCTACCTACCCTTGACCCACCTTAGTACTTATAGTGTGTCGCCTTGTCTGTATGTACCTCAGACTCAACTTCTTGAGCAATCAAGCAAGTTCCCCCTGTTCTAAAGCTAGAGTTCCTCTCAGGTTGTCTTGAGAGCTTTAGCCTTCACTGCTTCTCTTGGCTTAGGAGGTAATAGTCGAACTTTGACTTGTTACACCTGTGCCAAGAAGAACTGTCCACTTCGCACTCATGCATTGTTCGCACTCATGCTCCTTGTGAACCCTCTCTTTGCCTGTGTATTCCAGGCCCTCCCAGAGTCTCCAGAAGCCTAGACTTGGGCTAGACCAAGCCAAGAACCCACTGAATGCACACATTGTGCACTAGGCTGCACTTGAGCCTAACATTAAGTTGAGTCTCCTCCAACCACAGTGGCTTCCTACTCAGCTCAAGAGGAAGAAGAACCAGACCAACAAGAAGGATTTGGTTGAAGAGACTTACAGGATCCACCTCCTATTTGGCCTGGTGACTATTTCATCTTTGACAGAAGAACTGAAGATGACCTCCTCCCCCACATAAGAGGAGATGCCTATTGGAGAGAGGACAGCCTTGGAGAAGGCTATTGAATCAGATATTACAACAGAAGAAGAGGTGCAGTAGAATTCAATCAAGAAGAGAACCATTGGTTCCCCCTCTATTTCATTGACAGAAACACCTACACATCAGAACAACTTGCCTTCACAAGAGCCCAGGAAGAGGCTATAGGCCTAGGGCACCTCAGACCAAAAGACCCACAACTAGAACTTAGCTCAGCTTCGAGCACCACAGCATCCTACCAGTCCCCCCCTACCAAACCACCTACACTCCTAGGAGTAATCAGAGAACCCATCCCACCTGAAGAACAGTTCCCTATCACTCTCCTCATCCCCTCACACCCCATTGAACAACCCCTTGCCACTCTACACCCCCTCCCATCAATTATGGCAAATATTGGCCAACAACAACACCAGCAAGCCACCCAACAAGCCACACCAGCAGCCCCTGCCCCTGCACAAGGGAATGGAGGCAAACCTATAGGCAATCCCCCAACTATATTCACTGGGGATCACACTAAGGCCAAGACCTTTGTCAGAGAATTTAACATCTATGCTGGACTCAATGAAAGGACAGACATTATGTCAAACCCAATGAGAAAGACCCTCCTCGCACTCAGTTATATCCAAGAAGAGAAAGTTGATGACTGGGTGGATGTTATGCACACCTGGATCAAAGCACAGCATGCCCCAGATGACCTGAATATGAACCATGTCCACCTCCCCTCCACCAGCAATGCCTATTGGCTTCACTATGTTATGGAGTTCAATCAGGCCTATCAAGATTCTGCAGAGAAGCAAAATGCCATCACCACACTTAGAAGCCTCAGAATGGAAGGAAGGGACCTCGACTTCTACCTTGCTAAGTTCTGCACCCTAGCTTCAAAGGCTGGGTATGGGCTCAATGAGGAAGGGACCCTAGACATCCTTAGAGTAGGACTCCCTGACAAACTAGGGAAAGAGATTATAAAGAAGCAGGACCCCCAGACTTGGGATGATTGGGTGGCAGCAGCACACCAGGAACACAATGTCTGGCTTCGTCTCAAGATCCTCTATCCGCAATGGAAGGGCAAAGGCCAGACCCAAGGATGCATTTGCTTTGGGAAACCAGAGGGAGAATGGCATTGCACCTTTGGCATGAAGCCCAAATCATACACCCCATAGAACCAGCATCAGAACTGAAACCAAGGAGTGGTCCCAATGGATGTAGACCGCATCAATAGGACCCTCACAGATGATGAGAAAGCCTAACTCCTAAAAGAAGGAAAGTGCTTTCATTGCATAGGAAAGGGACACATTTCTCGAAACTGCCCCTCTTGCACCAGATCCACCCCTACTTCCTCCATCAGGACCACTCACACCCAGGGACCCCCTGTTCATGTTAGAGTCACAGAAGAAGAGGAACTGAAGCAGAAGGAAGAGGTGAAGCTAGGTGTTGACCAGGTCATTGATACCATCAACACTATATCTGCAGAAGAGAAGGAAGAGTTCTTGGAGAAAGCCTTCACTCAGAAGGGTTTTTAGGATGCTCTGCCCCGTTGGCCTGGGTAAGAGCATTACGAGTGGACACTGTATTTGTATCATGACAAAAATCTATGGCAATCCCAGTTGTTTTACAATCCACACACTCAATGGTCAAAGATAAGATCCTCATAGACTCTGAAGCCACCTCCAACTGCTTAGACAAGAGAACTGCTAGAAAACTACACTTTCCCCTCAAGTGGTTAGAAAGACCAAAACCAATAAAGAATGTAGATGGAACCCCTAACAAAGCAGGGCAAATCACCCACTACTCAGACCTCCTTGTCTGCCTTCAAAGCAAGGAGGAACTCATGTGCTTCTATATCATGGACTTGGGAGAAGACAGAATGATCCTTGGTTTCCCCTGGTTTGAAGCATTCAACCCAACCATAAATTGGACCAAGGGGACAATGGAGGGACTCCCAGTCCACATCATATCTGAAAGAGCTGCAGCACAGAATCCCTTGGCTGCAAACATGAAAGCCAGACAACGAACTGCTTATCACCTCCAGAGAGGTGAACAGATCTTTGCCTGTGTCATACCCCCTGAATACTTCCAAAAGACTACTATTGTGACTACTATTGCAGTCAAGGAAGTGGCCAAGAGGGAAAAGAAGACTTGGTAACAACTAGTCCCTGATGCATACCATAGGCATCAAAAGACCTTTAGTGAAGAGGAAGCTTGATGCTTCCCCCCTTCTCGCCCTTGTGACCACCCAATAAACCTAACCAAAGATGCTCCTAAGACACTAGACTGTTGAACATACCCTCTCACACTGAAGGAACAAGATGCAGTGGATGACTACCTTGATGACCAAGTTGATAAAGGATATATCTCTCCCTTGGAATCCCCCTATGCATGCCAAATCTTCTTCATGGCCAAGAAGGACAGAACCTTCTGCCCAGTACAGGACTTTCAATGCCTAAATACCTATACCATCCCTGACCACTACCCTATCCCCAATCTCAAAGACCTAACATGCCACTTAGCTGGGGCCTGGCTATTCACAGCCCTAGATGTCAGAGCAGGCTATAACAATATCTGCATAAGAGAGGGGGATCAATGGAAGGCCGCTTTCAAAACCCCTGCAACCTGAACTAAGCCCCCAGGACACTGGGAACCCAATGTCATGCCCTTTGGGCTATGCAATGCACCAGCAACATTCCAGAAGTTCATTAATGAGGTGCTGAAAGACCTAATTGCAACAGGCATGGTCCTATGTTACCTCAATGATATCCTCATTGCCACCACCTTTGATATCCCCCTACACCGAAAGATTGTGCACCAAGTTCTGGAGAAACTAATGGCCAACAACCTATACCTCAAACTGGAAAAGTGTACCTTCAAACAACCCCAAGTGGCCTATCTAGGCCTCATCATTGGTGATGGCAAGGTCCAAATGGACCCAGCAAAGGTGGAAGCAGTCCACACCTGGCCCCCTCCCAAGAATGTACATGAACTCCATGTGTTCCTAGGCCTCATTGGCTGGCTTCACCCATTCCTCAAGGGCTTCACACACAAGGCTTGCCCTTTGCACACTCTCACAAAGAAAGGACAAGTGTGGGACTGGATGGAAGAATGCCAAATCACCTTTGAAAGCCTGAAGGACCTCACCACCTTGGGCCCAGCCCTCTGACAACCTGACTTTGATGCCCCCTTTGAGGTCAAAGTTGATGCCTCTAACTTCACCACAGGAGCAGCCCTGTTCCAGAAAGACACTAGGGGCAAACCCCAACCAGTAGCCTTTATCTCACAAACCCTAAACCAAGCAGAGAGGGGCTATAATATATTTGACAAGGAACTCCTTGCAGTCATGAGGGCACTCTGCCACTGGTGACACTATCTTGCAGGAGCAAGGCACAAAGTGATTGTGCATACAGACCATGCGAACCTCCTATACTTCCAAGACTCCCACAAGATCAACCGACACCTAGGGCATTATGTTCTAGAACTAGAAGAATTTGATCTTGCCCTAAAGCACCACCTGGGGGCAGACAACAAGGTGGCAGATGCCCTATCACAATGTCCTGACTATGACAAAGGAGAGGGCAACAATATGGACATTATGGTCCTGCCAGCCTCCTTATTCATCCGATCCACTGAAATCAATGAACCTACCAGTTCCCTTAATGCACAGGTGTGCACCGCACAACACACACACCCCCATCTCATTGAGCCACTTGTTGCCACACATAACCTCATGGAAATTCAGCACCTCTGGTGGAAGGGTGATGCACTGGTAGTCATTGGGGACAATGACCTTAAGAAAGGGGTGGTACACTTCTACCATGACATGCCTACTGTGGGTTACCCTGGAATTTCAAACACCCTTTTGCTCCTCTCTTGCACCTACTGGTGGCCTAACATGAAACAGTTTGTAGTTGATTATGTGAAGGGATGTGCTCAATGCCAAGCAAACAAGGCAAACACACAAAACATGTCCCCCTTTACTCCCTATCACCCCAAAGGACCAAGCCTTACCATTTGAAACAGTAGCAATGGACTTTATCACGAAACTTCCTGAATCACAAGGCTTTGACACCATCCTCACCATCACCAACCACGACTGCACAAAGGCTTCCATATTCATCCCATGCAGAGAAGAGATTGATGGCCCAGGAGTGGCCAAACTCTATCTAGATCACGTCTTCTGCCATTATGGGATTCCCAGAAGGATCATTTTGGACAGAGACCCATGATTCACCTCCTCTTTCACTCAAGAATTGTGCAAACAGTTCAATATTAAACAGAACATAAGCTCCACCTACCACCCACAAACTGATGGACAATTTGAGTGAACCAACCAATGCCTAGAGCAGTACTTGCGCTTCTGATGCACATCTAGGCAAGATGACTGGGCAGACTGGCTACCCTATGCCCAATTTGCACTCAATTCCTGGCCTAATGTGACCACAAGGAAGGCCCCTTTCGAACTTCTGATGGGCCACTTGCCCCAGGCCCAATGGACCCCAAAACCAACCCCTAATCCAGCAGTGGAACAAAGAATCACACTCCTAGACCAAATGTGGCAAGAGGTGCAAACAAATCTGCTCAAAGCGCAAGCCCTCATGGCACAAGTGCCACCAAAGTTCACACCTTATCAGCCAGGTGACCAAGTGTGGCTTGAGGGGACAAACATCAGGACAACACACCCCACAGCCAAACTTGCCCCAAAACGCCATGGGCCTTTCACTGTCACAGAGGCTTTGTCTAAAGTATCATACCAACTCAACCTCCCCTCCTCCTGGAAGGTATGGAACGCCTTCCACATTTCCCTCCTTACCCCTTATAGGGAGACGGCCTCTCATGGCCCCAACTTCAAATGACCACCACCTGACTTGATTGAAGGAGAAGAGGAGTACAAGGTGGAATGCATCTTAGATTTGAGACAACATGGAAGGGGACATGCCTTTCAATACCTAGTCAAGTGGAAGGGCTACCCTGATTCAGACAACCAGTGGATCTCCCAACATGATCTACACACCCCTGACCTCATCTCCTCCTTCCACCAGCACCACCCTAAAGCCCCAACACCAACCAGTATATAAGACAACCCCTACCAACCTCAAAAGCAACATGGCTAAGAACTGGTCCCAGAAACTCCCAAAACACCCTTATCTCCCTGTCCCCAGTCAACTCAGATGCAAAGCACTTCTAACACCTACCTACATGACTTCCCAGAACACACCAGTGATCCATACCCCTACTCCTGAACCAGTTCATGAGATCCCCCAGCTATCTAATCCTCCTCCTTCTCGCCCTCTTACCCCTGCACCCTTTGCTACTGAAGATCATATACTGTACACTCTGAAGCTCCCCTTTACTATAGTAACCAACCACCAGTTCCCATTTGATGTCTCCCAATCCATAACTCACTATATGATTTGCTAAGGCATGACACAGGTGCAGGTGACACCATGGTTTTCGGTCATGGTTTGTCATGGGTGTGGGTGTGGTTTTGGGATTTCCCACCTGAGGCAAAACTGCACCCTTAACTGCAGGTTACAGTTTCTTACAGTTTTTACTGCTATGGCTTTGTGTTTTTGCTACCAACTATTTTGTTCTTTTTTTTTGTTTTTTTGTTTGTTTTGTTTGTTTTTACCGGTTCCACACATTGGCCAGTCACGTGGCATCTTCTTTCACGCCGCCACCATCCCCACCTCAAAACATGAATGCATGGGGTTTTCCAACTGCCACCCCCCTCCCTCGCTTCAAATGTGAGACGGAGGGGGGTTTCTGTCTGCAGTGCTGCCAACGCCATCCCCTCAAAAAGGACTTCAAGAAGTTTTCAAACCACCACAAGATAGGTTTCTTTTTTTTTCTTTTTTTTTTGTTATACTAACAAGTCTTTGACAATGACAGCCCACTCCTCGTGTCTAACGCGAGGTTACAATGACACCCCCATATCACCTTGCACGCCCTACATCACCCATGTGCTCCACTGGCACATCACCCATGCACCCCACATCTCCTGCACGCACACACATTGGCTACTCACATGCACATTGCCCACATGTAACAAGTAGAATAGAATAAATAGATACTAGTTCTAATAGATTATATTTGGTTTCTCCTCCCCTCCCTCGCTTCAACTGCGAGTTGAAGGGGTTGCGCTGCTTACCATCACATGGCCGCCTGCACGCCTGCACGCCTGCTGATTGCCCTCCGCTGGCAGATTGCACGCTGCCCGCATGCCTGTACACTGATCGCCACCTGCTGGCAGATCGCACACTGCCCGCATGCCTGTATGATGTCCACACAATGTCCGCATGCCCACACGATGCCCATACGACATCCGCATGTCTGCCACAACGCCCACATGATGCCCACACACCTGCACGATGCCCACATGACGCCTGCATGCCTGCATGACATCTGCACGACATCCACATGCCCGCACAATGCCCACATGCCCACATGACACCCGCACACCCACATGACACCCACACACCCACACAACACCCGCACGCCTGCACAACACCTGCACAACATCTGCATGCCCACACAATGTCTGCACACCCACACAATGTCTGCACACCTGCACAACATCCGCATGATGCCCACATGCCTGCACAACATCTGCACATCTGCACAACATCTGCATGCCCACACAACGCCCGCACGCCTGCACAATGCATGACTCATGCATGCTGCACCACACACCGCACGCACAGCCACCTGCACACTTGCAGATTGCACACTTGTGGTTGGGGAGGCCTGGGGGGTCATATATCTATGTTGTAGTTTCCTCGTGTGCCCTTATGGCTGTGGTTTTTTTTTATATTATTGCCTCATTCACCCATGGGTCTGTAAAACCACAAAAAACTGCAATGAAACCACAGTTAAAAAAAAAACCACAAACACTTACAGTTTAACCGCACCCAAAACCGTTTGGGTGCAGTTTTGATGGGTGTGGGTGCAGTTTTGGGAAATCCCACCCAGGGGTTACCCGTGTCACGCCCTATGATTTGCCACTTGGATATCACACAGACCCATGCTTTCACCCAAGCCTATTTCCAATTAACTACAAATGACAATACCATACCTTCAGACATTTTTACTAACTATTCTAAGGAACGATCTGCCTGGTGATACATCACCAGGCGTGCTGCAGCTTGTGCTGCTGAAAGGCTGGCTGGCTATGTCAGTCTAGGCCTCAGGACTGCCCTGAAAAGCATCCCCTCTGTTACCACCAAGATCTTGAGCTTCACCCAGATGGAGGAGAAGATGTACTATGGCCCAATCATACAAGAAGGGCCCTACTATGAATGCTTCCAGTGCTTCGTCTCCCTCCCCAACCTCCCCTCTATCATTGGGCAACCAGACAGACTACAATGAATGATGCCTGACTCCCCTTGCCTCAAGACATCCTCTATCTCTGCCATCTCCCCTGCTCCCTCCCTCACTACCACTCAAAAGTCTACACTGTCCTCCACACCACCTCCCCTCGAATCCCCAACCAGACCAGACTCACCAACACTCCCAGGCTTCTGGGAGAACAGCCCAGACTCTGCTGACTATGTCTACTATGAAATCCCCACTGAACATGACCCTTCCCTCCTCCAACTGGCTCAATATATCTCCTATGAAGGAGGAACTGACCTGAAGGTCATGGGCACAATGGGCCCTAACCTTCCAGTCTATGTCAAACCCCTCCATCTCCCCCATACTCCCTTTAACCTCTTCTCTCTCCCCCTTACCCCAGAACAACGCAAATCCCTCCTGTTTACCTCCCCTTGTGAATCTAGTGTCAACAAGGCCCTTAGGGACCTTGGAGACCTCCCCCTACACACTGAAATCAAATGATACCGATGGGCCTCAGTGGCCATGGGCACCAATGCCCTACTAGTTCAAAAATACCAAGCATGCCTCACTGGTGCCATACAGCAACATGACAGCTGTATAGTGTGCCTTGAACAGCATTGAGCCTGGGAGAAGCTCAAGCCCCATCTCCCCCTCCAAGTGCCACCTCATCTCCACTACAGATCCACCACTTTCAATCCACCACTTTTGGCCTCCCCATCTCTGGCACCTCCACTCATCATGAACTTCCTACCCTACACGACAAACCTACCTCCCATGCCTCCAATAACCAGTCCTCAGCATCCACCACCTCTACCCCCTCCATGGTACACCCCTCTGGAACCCACACTGGAGGCAAGAAATGCCACATTTACAAATCCAAGCATCCCACATTCAAGAAACCCCCACAGTGACCTCCTACATCTCCCCCACCTATGTGCACGATGTGCAGCATGACCAGGCATGTCTGCCTAACCTGCCCTTGCAATGAAAGCACAAGGGCCCGCTGCAAAGTCTGTGGCAAGATCGGCCACTTTACCAAGAACTGTTATAGGAACAGATACTGTTCCTACTGCCACATATGGGGACACCATGACTCAGACTGCCTTGATCCCCATCACTATTGCTCCAACATGGAGCCCTGCCCAGTCCCTCAGAACCATTGGTTCTACCTCTGTTCTGTGGACTGCAGTGGCCCATCTTGGGATGACCCTGACACCTCTGTTGACCCCCACTGCTCTGGGGACTATGACGATGAATATGGGAACATGACTAACTGATTTGTGAGACAGTTGGGACTGCCTCCCCTAAGAAAGGGGTAATGTTACAATCTGGACCACTTACTGTACAATTTTCTTCACCCTGTACCCTTACCCTCAACCCAACAGCCTTGGCCCATCCCTCCACTTACTGATTACCTACCTAGTGATGCGCTTGGGCCCTATGCCCTTGTACCATGATGCATACCTGCTCCCTTGCTTACTGATCACTTACCTAGTGACACACTTGGGCCCTATGCCCTTATACCATGACACATACCCTGTACCCCTACTGATGATGCGCTCCTACCTACCCTTGACCCACCTTAGTACTTATAGTGTGTTGCCTTGTCTATATATACCTCAGACTCAACTTCTTGAGCAATCAAGCAAGTTCCCCCTGTTCTGAAGCTAGAGTTCCTCTCAGGTCATCTTGAGAGCTTTAGCCTTCACTGCTCCTCTTGGCTTAGGAGGTAATAGTCGAACTTTGACTTGTTACACCTGTGCCAAGAAGAACTGTCTACTCCGCACTCATGCATTGTCCACACTCATGCTCCTTGTGAACCCTCTCTTTGCCTGTGTATTCCAGGCCCTCCCAGAGTCTCCAGAAGCCTAGACTTGGGCTAGACCAAGCCAAGAACCCACTGAACACACACATTGTGCACTAGGCCGCACTTGAGCCTAACAAAAAGTGAGGGACAGTGAGATACACATAACAGCTGTGGAGCTTCCATCCTTTTTGTATGAAGACCCAGTGGACTACAATTCAAACAACATGAATAAGGGCCTCTGCATGGGGCCTCTGTTAATCACTGTGAGTGTCTGGGCTTGATTACTTTTTTCTCTAACATACAGTGCAGGTATGGAAGCATATATTCCTTAGGCCACTCACAGCCATGGGGAAGGATGGATCCAGACCTCAGCCAAAAAGGGGTCAGGCTGAACTGAATGGCCTTGAGAAGGTGACAGCAAGGACACACTACAAGTAAGTTCACAGCTGGTTACATTTATAGTGCATGTTGAGACATGTATAGTACAAGCAAGATGGCTTCTATGCAATGTGGATGATTGTGTTATACTGTGAGATTAGAAGGGCCCTTAAGTCACAGAGGACCAAGGGGACTGTAGAGGAGTGATTAAGACTATGGTAAAAGTGCACTCCTCTACAGTAAATATCAACCTAACTAAGCTAATCTAACTAACCAAATAAGGAATATGCCTTTGGAGCATTGTTTTAACACTCTAAAGAGCAATCTACAATGCATTAGGCTTATGTAATAACTAAAGTAAATCTAGCACAGTGAAAATGAATGCAATAGACTGGTGCATTGAAGATGAAACCTTTGACTGCTGAGTATTCTTTGACATTATTATAGATCTCCTTAATGAAGATGATCTGGTTGGATGTGAGATGGTAGAATCATTCAGCAAGTAAGTCTTGAGATGTGCTACATTTTTAAGTACTACTAGGGCATAACACGGGTTTTTGCTGATTTGTTTTCCCACGGTCCCTGGAAGGTCAAGTTTTGGACGAAATT
>QLOZ01002677.1:0-11486 GCA_003314065.1 Lactarius sp. MG50 | reverse complement strand
GAAGTCGTCCAGCCCCTCGTCCACCTTGACTACCTCGAAGACGGTAGGGGTTGAGCAAGTCGCACCAATGCGCGCAGCCTCTTCCGCTTCCGTCGCTTCGTCAAAACGTGGGATCAAGCGACCTTCTGAGCTAGCGCCGAAGGCAGAACGTGAGCCCGAGCCCGAGCCCGAGCCCAAACCCCAGATCGATTCCTCACCAGCACCAGATCCAGAAGCCAAGCTGGAGGCACCCGCAGATCACAACTCTCCTGAACAGTGTCATACAGAACAGCCTTCTCCCTTACCAGTTCCCGTTCCACTTCCAGTGCTTCATCCGTCGATATTCTCCGAAGAGGGTCTTCTCTCCTATGCCATAAACGCCATCCACCCTGACCCTCCCCCGGACCCATCCTCTCCTGTCGAGCCGGTTCGGCCTGACTCGCAACTGAGTAGCAGTCATCACACGGTCAAGCCCCCGGACTATTCCCCTGACCCTGCGGCCCAGCACGATACCTATGCTGACTTCTACGCAAAGGATCCTAGGCGGCGCAAAACTCCACTGCTACACGTCAAGCCCCTTCCTAATAACCAGCCATTACCAAAGGCTGAGCGAGAGTATGATAGCTACGCGGACTTTTACGCTAATGATCCGCGTCGGATGACGCACGTAGACGATCGTCCGCTGCCAGCTTTGGTGAAGAAAGAGGCTGCAAAGAAGGAAGCCGGACCATCCGCCGATCGGTCTTCTCGTCCCCGGTCGTCTTCCAGGCCATCAAAACTCGTGATTCCTTCTAAAGCACAAGCGGACCCACCACGTGTGACAGGGTCAAAACACCGCCATCGATCCGACTCACGGCCTCACCGCCGCCGCGAAGCTTCACCCACCATCGAGGACGTTGCGGTCTCGTCTAACCTCTCTGGTACATCAGGCAGGCTCACTACGCCCGGCGCGTCCATCGCGCCATCACGGAGTCGATCCCCTCATCGAGACAATAAGCGCCACAGTAGCCACCGCAAGTCAGGCCACAAGTCACGCCGGCACTCTCCGGGGCTGACCTCGCCCACGCCTTCGCAAGCGTCTGGACGACGCCGGGACTCGCGCTCGCGGCACAACACGCCGCCGCTACCCATACCGCCCCCTGCTCCCGCGCCAAAGCCGACGCCGCCACCCACGCACAAGCGGTCCTGGCGGCCGTTCCGCATACAGGGTGGCGCCGCGTCGGCCTCGTCGTCCAACGGCAGCCGTTCGCGCGCGGCGTCGCCCGAGCCCACGCCGATCATGCCCCGCGGGCATCGGTACAGCTCCGGCGCGGACGGCCCGCTGGTGCCGACATCGACGATGGCCTCCGATGCGGGCGAGGGGGAGCACGACGAGGACGGCGGTGGTGGTGCCCCCGCGGAGGCTCTGGTACCTCCCGCGCCGCCACTGCCGCCCGTGCAGTTCTGGCTGCCTGGATACCCGGCGTACAAGTTGACCCACGCATACGCGGCGAGAGCGGACCCCTCGGCAGCGGACGACGGCCGACAGCGGCAGAAGCGGCGGCACGGTGACCATCAGGCGTCGTCGTCCGTGTCGTCCGTGTCATCGGCTTCACAGCATTTGCTGCCTCCGCCGGCTCCGCCGGTGTTCCTCGCGCTTGGCGCGCGGCGCGCGTGCATACCGTATACGCCCGCCTTCCAGGGCATCGATACGCGCGTCGTGCGCCCGCTCAGCGCGCGGGAGAAGCTCGCGATGCGCGACGCTGTCAGCGTGCTCGTGCGGCTCGGGGCGAGGGTCGTCGGCGCCGAGGCGGGCGGGCTCGGCGTGAGAGGGGAGATGTGGAGCTTGAGCTACGTCGGGTTTTGAGCGCTACGTGATGTGATGTAGCAGTCTGGGTCAGGTGCTCGTTTGTTTACACGGTTGGGGGATGTCTGTTTGTTTGTCGACGTTCGATGCTACGTCCGAGTTTTTTTGAAGCTCGCGCGCTGGGTCGCGTTATCATCACATATGCTTTTTTTTTGGTTTAGTTAGTTTATTTTATTTTTGACCGTGTACGATACGGCGTCACATTGCATTGAAGACCATTTATCTCACGAATACGTACTGTACATAAGTATATGCATACCAATATTCACAATGTTTCATTGCATCGTACATGAGGACACTCGAGGTCGATGTCCTGTTTTCAGAGTGGCCGGTCCGGGGCAACCCCGCCGATGGAATGCCGTAGGCGGTTATGGCTTAAACCCATCTAACCAACCATTATGGGAGGGTCTCGATCAGTATCGCTCATAGTTCCATTTCCGTTGTCCTACGTTAACAACCACATCCAATATACATCTCTCGCAAACTGCGCTAAGAAGGAACGGTAACCGGATAGCCTACACTAGTACGCGAAACATGGCTAGCCTGAGAGGAACGAAACAGCTAACTGGTTACAATTTTCTGTGCCCTGAAGATCTGGGACCACAACCTCCGAAGCCAATGCCTTTGATCACGGGCCGGGGGTTGACACCGAAGATGACCCCCGTTGGGGTTAGTTTGGATGCCACTGTCGGAGGTACGCATGGCATGGTTCTTGCGGGCAGAAGGCTTACAGTACCGGGTGGCCTGCGAGTTGACGCGTTGACGAGCCTGGATGAAATCTGGCAAAGGCGTTCATCTTCCAGCTGCGGTGCCTCAATACCAGGCAGCATCTCCGGGACCAACCCTGCCTCATCCGGTTCCAAAAGCAGAAGACAGCTCGAAAAGAAGTGCACGATCGATACGAAGCTTCTTCACACCACTAAATGACCGAAGTAGTTCATGTCACACTCTGTCGTCAACTAAATCATTATTCCACAACTTCGACGGTGTCCTGTGCTTGTCAAAGCTATATATAAGTTCCTCAACAATAGGGGGCACTGGCATCAGCGCGCCCCAGAACTCAATATGGCTGTCAGATTAGGCATCTCGCTTCGGGCAGAAACCTACATTCTGCACAATGACATACAGCGGGCCTCTCATGCAGATAGCTAGAATAATCCTTGCTAACTGACTCGATTGGCATCAAAGATGTGAAAGTGACTTGCCTTCAAGGGCGCCCTCCAATGGGCCTCCATATCATCCCCCACGGCCAGATCTTCATCAGCAAGCTGCGCGTCTAGGGCCGCGTCGTCTAAATCCTCACCCTCTGCGCCCTCACCCTCATGGTCGACTTCTGTGACCGCATCTGGAGAGAGTGGGAACCACTGGGAGTGAGAGAGCAAAGACCCACAGAGCCACTCGGATGCACGCCAGCGCCTCAAAGGAGAACTTGAAAGGTAGACAGGGGCAACCTACCCGAAAAGGCCTGGCCCTTTCCCCTGTCTGTCTAGCGTATAACATGGTCTAGCTTGTTTTCGCGAGTCATCCCACTTTAGTCACTACTTCACTGAATATGGTGGGCCTATCCACGATCCCACTTCCTCTCTCACCCAACGGGCCACCCCCCGGATACGGTTGGGATGATCGCAATATGTCGGATATATCGACGACCACTGCATTCATCACCAGCATAGATAATCAGGACACATTCCTTGGATGGTGTCGCTGTATCATCTGTGGGGAAGCTAGCTCACCCGGCGTGCTTCAGTACTGCCACATAATCGGGCAATCAGAGCGGAACACTGTAAGTCGAAAAGGTATTTCAGCTTCCCTCAGGCTAATAGGAAACATAGTGGACCCGCCTCAAGGAGCGTAATTGGGTCCCTAAGCAAGCCAAAGAGAATCCCCAACATGAACCACGCAATGGCCTGCTTATGTGTGTGCAGCATCACGGCTACTTCGACAACCATTATTTCTTCATACGCTACATTCCTGAAGTGAGTTTGGTACTTTTCTTTGGACCAAGTATTCATTGGAAACAGATCCACTGGTTTGTATTGGTCAACTACTCCAGTCATCCCTTTCTCCAGGAATTCCATGGCAAAGCTATCGCCCTTGACATCCGTGATCACGATGCGCCGTTCCTATCCCTCTTCATCATCCACGAGATGCGGGTCCGTGGCTTCCACCCCTTCGAACCCACTGAACCAACCATGCCCGAGGAAGTCCTTTGGCAAGACTGGATCTCTTCAGACGGCATATTTGATAGCACATCAGGTTCTTTCAAACGTGACCCTCGCAGCAACCCCAACATTAATACCTCTTCGCAGCAACAGCCCCAGTGTCAGCCTACGACGATGAACACAGGTGAAGTATCGTCTGGCGGACGAAAGCTGGAGCTGAACGCAAATGTCATTGCTGACATCCTCGTGGCGACGCATGCGATGCCGTCATGGAAGGCCTGCCAGATGGAGGGTACAAGCTGGGCTGGGACAGCGGAAGAAAACATACAGACATATGTCTCCTCTATTGGTGTAGAAGAGTCGGACCCTAACACTGCAGATGAAAATCGGAACATTAATTCTTGATATGAGGTACTGTAGTTGGGCAGACTCGGATGTCCTCATGAAAAGTGTCGTGTTTGCACATGAATGGTGACGTGTCAACCAATGAGAATGTCTTTTTGTCTCTGTTTGTATAGACTGCGTTATCCTTTATAGTATAGATATAGTATAGGTTTCACGCCTATAATGTAGATTTCGCGCACTATTAGTCTATCACTTCAGCCCATGGGCCACTGCACACGCTGAAGCTTATCGCTACTACTTTAGGTAGCGTGATTATCTAATTTCGCTGGGCAACACCATGATTCATACAAGTTGATATTCATGCCTTTGGCATGCCTGCACTGACGTCCATGCCAGAGGCAGGGATTGCATGCTTGCTTCGCAAGCCTGCAACCCTGCCTCTGGCATGGACGTCAGTGCAGACATGCCAAAGGCATGAATATCAACTTGTCAGGGGCTGCGCCCCCGAACCCCTGCATCACCCACAACTATTCGTCTGGGACTGTCTATAGTACATAACTTATTTACTTTCAATTCCATCATCATCACATATATACACACACTGTTACGATTTTACCCCTATGTTCACCCTTACTTACCCTGTGACCGCTTCGAACTCTCGACCTGTATGCGCTACTGACTCATGTGACCAGACTCGGCATCTCGTTCTCGCACTCCATTACCTACATAAGGCTGCCTAGAGTAGCTTGTATCCTCTAGGCTTGTTCTCTCTGTACCAATACTGAGCTCCGCTCTGGCCCGCAGCGGCTAACTGGCTTTCCTCTCATCTTGTGAACCCCCAGATCCTCAGGCTGATTGCCTGACTTTGACCTCTCCCTGTGAACCCTTGTCACTGGGTTGCACATTCAAGGGGACCGCCACTGCGTTTAATCTCAAGCCCGAGACTCGCAGTGTCTGAGTTGCAACTCGACTCAGTGATAGACCGATACGATATGCCCAGGGCTCAGGTGTAACATTAGAACAAGCCTCCCGAACCCCCGAACGACAGAAACTACAAGACTAACTCAGACACTGAGAAAACTGACACCCACTCGCACTGATCAATCGATTGCGAGAGATCCGACCGACAGAAAATCACGTGACTACTATCGCTCGAAAGACACATATCACTCGACCCCAGATCTGAGAGCACTTATCGATCGCTCCGTGATATCGAAAGATAAACCCGAATTGGCAAAGGGGTTACCCCCAGCCACGAAGACAACGACATGCAAGCCCCTGTGGCGGTATTCCCGCCAGGATATGGACCTCCGGCACCACACCCACCGAACGCACCCCAGAATGTTCCACCGGTACCCCAACCGCAAGATGACGATCTACGGTTGGAAGGTCGAGAACCACCCATCTTTGATGCCAATTGATGGTGACCGCACCACCACCGACTTGTTCCTACACGAACTGAAGCTATACCAATTCGTGAACAACACGCACCCGATCATGACTAATGAAGCAACCCGAATCGCACACGCCCTAACCTATGTCCAAGGGTCAGCAGTAACCGAATGGAAACGCACGCAAGAAGAGTGGCTCATGACCACCTTCAATCCCACCTGGAGCGACTTTGAAGACCAGCTCATGCAAGGCTGGATTGACGTCAACGAACCCTACCGAGCTGCAGCAGAACTTGACACACTTACAATGACCAAAGACAACATTGACAAGTACATCACCCGCTTTGCCGAACTGGCACACAGAGCCACATACCATGAAGACGACCCTGCAGTCCTTGAGAAGTTTAAACGAGGACTAACCATGAGACTACTTGAAGCCTGTATGCAGTACGACCAACCCCAAACGTGGATGGCATGGAAGGACTCCAGCCGTCAAAGACAAGCTATCATCACAGCTACACAGCCATACCGACAAGCACAGTGGGAGAGGCGATACATCTCCTCACCACTAACCGAGACACCCCCACCGACCAGACCAACGATACCGGAACCAATACCGCCAACCCGAATGACCGCGTTGCACATCAGGACAAAGTCTCGCCGACCAAAAGCGATAGAAGACACCCCCATAAAACCAAAGGCCCCGACGCAACGTCAAGTACTCGAGTTTTTGAAGAAACTCAGTACTAAAGCTTATCACAGAATGGTGGGCCAGTTCGCACGCATCCACAGCTCGCATCCCAGCGAAGGAGCAATAGCCTTCGCTCGAGCAGTATTCAATCAAGATGTGTTCTTACCTAGAGCGAATTCCATTCGAGCTTCGACCGTGTACCAGACAGCCAACAAAGAAGTCAAAGTACAAGCGTTCTTGGATTCAGGAGCCACGGAATGCTTTATCAGTCGAGAGTTTGTGGACAAACACCACCTTGGCACTCGCCTCTTACCAACACCTCGCGAAATCCAAAATGCCGACGGATCCCCAAATGCAGGAGGACAACTTACACATTACACCGACCTGGAAGTGACCACAGGAGACCAACGACACAGCCTACGCTTCTTCGTGGCCCACATGGGGGGAGACAACATCGTATTTGGCTACCCCTGGTTCGCAGCCACAGACCCACACCCAGACTGGAAAAACGCCCGATTCAACACCCCAGTCACCATCCGAACAATAGGAGCGGCACTTAAATGACCAGCGACAACAACCGAAGTCGCAGGTATGCGTTATGCCAAGATCGAAACAGAGGAACCCCTCTTTGAGGACGGGGATGAACTCTACGTACGCATTGCCAAGACCACGGTAGCACAACAACTAGCAGAGCAAGCTGCCGATAAAACAGAACGACGATGGGACGAAATTGTCCCTCCACAGTACCACGCACACGCCAAGGTCTTCAGTGAAGAAGCAGCACAACGATTCCCAGAACCACGACCCTGGGACCATGCCATCGACCTGAAACCCGATGCCCTGCAGACCCTAGACTGTAAAGTCTACCCACTCACCCCGACAGAAGACATCGCCTTACAGAAATTCATCGACGAGAACCTGACGAAGGGGTATATTCGCACATCCAAATCACCATACGCATCCCCCTTCTTCTTCATCAAGAAAAAGAATGGTGACCTCAGACCAGTTCAGGATTATCGCAAACTCAATGCCTGGACCATACGCGACACGACCCCACTCCCCCTCATCAGAGAACTGATGGACAGACTCACACGTGTGAACGGGCAGCCGGCGGCGCTCTTCACGAAACTTGACATCCGATGGGGGTACAACAACATTCGCATCAAAGATGGCGATCAGTGGAAAACAGCATTCAAGACTAACCGAGGACTCTTCGAGCCCATGGTCATGTTCTTTGGGCTTACCAACACACCAGCCACCTTCCAATCAATGATGAACTGCTTATTCCGCGAACTCGTCAACGAAGGATACGTCACCATATACATGGATGACATCCTGATCCACACCCCACGAGACATCCACCTCCATCGCCGAGTAGTAAACGACGTCCTATCAATCTTGGGATGTAATGACCTTTTCTTAAAACCCCAGAAATGCCAATTTGAATCCGACTCCATCGAATACCTAGGAGTCATCATCTCAGAAGGATCCATTGCCATGGACCCAGTAAAAGTCGCAGGCATCAAAGCCTGGAAACGACCATCGACTCTGAAGGAAGTATGGGCGCTGCTCGGCTTCCTGAACTTCTATCGCATGTACATCCGTGGCTTTAGCACCCTCGCAGCCCCACTCAATGCCCTCGTGGCCTATTGCACCAAAGGAGGCAAGTTTTATTGGGACGAGTCCCACCAAGAGGCATTCGAAGCCCTCATCGAAGCCGTCATCACAGCACCAGTATTACGACAACCCCAATTCGAAAAGGCATTCATCGTCGACACTGATGCCTCAGCATATGCTATAGGAGCAGTACTACAGCAACGCGACGACAAGAACAAATTACGCCCAGTGGCGTTCTTGTCGGCAACCCTCGACGAAACGCAAAGAAACTGGGATATATACGATAAGGAATTGTATGCAGTAGTTCGCGCACTCGAATACTGGCAACCATATCTCGCCGGCTCCCACCATCAAACCCTCGTCCACACCGACCACCACAACCTCCAGTATTTCAGAAAACCCCAAAACCTGAACCGACGACAAGCACGCTGGCACCAAGAGCTTGCAGATTACGATTTCAAGCTGGTGCACGTACCGGGAAAGAAACACATCCCCGCCGATTTCTTATCACGCCCCTTCGGTGTAGACCAAGGGGATGATGACAACAAAGGAGTAATCATGCTCCCTGACACTCGATTTGCCAAACTAGCATTCCCTGGAGAACTCAAAGCGAGACGCGAAATCTTACGCCTCCACCATGACCACCCCCTTGCTGGTCACCCAGGCATTGCGAATACCCAATACCTACTCAACCAACAGTACGAAGGAGAGGGCATGAAGGAGTTTGCCGCAGAGTACGTGCGCGGTTGTGCCTCATGTCAAGAGAATAAACCACGAACACACCATCGACGAGCCCCGCTACAACACCTACCGGTAGACCCTATACAGGGCCCGTTCCAGTCCATCGCCATGGACCTAATCACAGACTTGCCCGAATCACACGGCTTCAACGCCATCCTCATGATCATTGACCAAGGCTGCTCCAAAGCAGCGAAGTTTCTCCCCTGCACCACAAACATCACTGGAGAGGGCGTCGCCGCCCTCTACCTCTGTCACCTGATCCCCTGGTTTGGAATCCCCAGGAAGATCATCAGCGACCGCGACCCTCGATTTGTGTCACAATTCACCACGGAGCTTTGCCGGCTCCTTCACATTCAACAGAACGTATCAACCGCGTTCCACCCTCGAACCGACAGCGCTAGTGAACGCGCTAATCAATGGCTGGAGCAATACCTCCGCCTCTGGACCTCGAACGACCAGACCGCATGGGCCCCCTATCTACCACTTGCCGAATACGTCCACAACTCATGGCCCCACGATCGCTCCGGACAAACACCCCACCAACTCCTCTTTGGCACGAAACCATTCATCCCGATGTCCACTGAAGAAGCTTGGGTGCCAGAAGTCACCGAACGCCTTCAGAAGATCCGGGAAGCGCGTGAAGCAGCAGTAAAAGCATTCCAGACCGCGACCGACCGCACAATACCGGTCGAATTCGACGAAGGGGATCAGGTGTGGCTTGAAGGGCGCAACCTCAAGCTCCACTATCCCACGATGAAGCTTGCACCACACCGATACGGCCCGTTCCCCATCACACAGAAACTGTCCCCTGTCACGTACCGTCTGCGCCTTCCCACATCCATGTGGATCCACCCCACCTTCCATGTGGATCTGCTCACACGATACGTCGAAACAGACGCCCACGGACACAATTACGCCCGACCGGATCCAGAAGTCATTGAAGGCGAGCCCAAATGGGAAATCGAATCGATACGCAAGGCGGACCTTTACGGCAGACGGAAGGAACTCCATTTCCTTGTTCATTGGAAAGGATTCCCGGCCTCTGAAGATTCTTGGGTCTCGGCCCAGGATCTTCACGCGCCTGACTTGGTGGCAGATTTCTACCAACGCAACCCCGACGCACCACGAGCCACGCCACAGGCGCCAAGACGGCACCTACCTCGAGAGGGGGGTAATTCCTCCACGCCCACTCCCATGACACCATCGATAACGACAGAACCCGCAAGATCGCTAGCCCCTAAACCCAACACGAGGCCGACATCGACAACTACAAGAACTGGCAGACAGACACGACTCCCAGCAAGATACACGTTCCTCAAACTATTCCCTTCACGCTTCCAACAATCACTAGCAAACCGACACCAACCCACAATCCCCTGGGACACTACATGATCCCCAACTTCACGCTCCCATACTTTTACTATTACTATTCACCTATCGACAAGAAATGAATCGCAAAACAGCCACTGAAGGAAGAATATCCCCGACCCCCTACCATACGCACTTTCCACATCCTTGCCTCCCCCCACGCTATCCCATTCATCCCAGGACAGCCGAAGCACGAGACGCGACAGAACCTCCATTCGAACCTCCACCCCTATTTCTGCAAGTCCAACTACTGTCCACACCACCACCCGTACTAAATGCCCCCATTTCCACTCGACTATACATACCCGATACCTGAACGATTTCCGAGAAGACCTGATGCCCCGACTACGACCACCAGAGTGCCACTCTTCCAACCCGCTCCTTCCACTCCCACCATCCAACTACCCCGACTTCTACAAACGATTCCCAGTGAAAACGAACAACGAATCGAAGAGATGGGCACCAGTACCACCCGCAGTACATACAATACGAATTCAAATGGCCAGAACCTTTCAGAACTTACACCTCCTCACGACCAACCACTTAACCCAATGCCGACATCATTGCCGCCGACAAGGCCCCGATCCGAGACATATCGATCTGGGGATCCACTGGGCAACCTGGAAACTGAACTGGTTATGTCTGGGACAGATCCTGATGGATCTAGACATGATCACGCCACCGTACGCACTGATTCCGCAATCTGCGGTACCGCTACCACCACTATCCCCTCTCAACCCTTTGACACCATCTGAGGCGGGATCCCCGCAACTACAATACCCCGAATAAGAGCTCCACGGCCACGACCACATCACGCCACAATTACCAACACAATCAATACCTTACAGACTCAAGTGGAGATCTACCAAGCCCCCTGGAGTCGAGAAGAAGTAGAAAAGCTACGCGAAGCGGATCATGAAGCCCACTCCATCGCAGTCACCCTTGCCACCATCCACCACGTTACTTGCGATGAGCATTGTCGCCAAAATCCCGATCACGATCACCGTCTACTCCAGAAGCTGCGAGAATTTAGTCACTCCAGCTCCACCATTCTAAAAGCCCTCGACGAAGGGTGCATCGTTTTGAATCCAGAAGCCAAGGAACTGGTCGATCACGCCCATTATGACTCTCTAATTTAATTACGATATGCTTTGACAAACACCTGATTCATATTACTGATCGGATCTCCATTTGGATCAATTTCACACTCTGCCTCATATTACACAAAAGAGACCAACCCTTCACGAATGGCTTCCTAATATCCTCTACCCACACCCTCTTCGGTCTAGTGTTGCTGTGGCTAAGCCGATGTTTTTTTCTATCTCAGGAAATAAAATAGCTAAAAA
>QLOZ01002676.1:0-19974 GCA_003314065.1 Lactarius sp. MG50 | reverse complement strand
CTGGTTCCTGTCCCGCTCGCAACTCGCCTGTCCCTGATGGTGTGCAGCTCGACACGCTGGTAACCTCTCCGGGAAAGCCCGCGCCTTGTGAGTGTTTTGATATCCCCATATCATGCCAGCAGAGTCACTCATTTGAGCAGTGGCGTAGAGTCGAAAGCACCACGAGATATGACCACTTATGTGTACTGACATGTTAATCGATGGCTCGGATGCGCTCTTAGGACTTATGTTGACGTTGTTGGAACAGTTCAGCTCATGATCATTACTTCATGATTACTTTCATAATATCGGGGAAGGACCTTATATCTTGTAATCAGATCCGTCTAAAGCTGTACTCGGAGTGTTCATACCGGTACACGTAATAGACAGTGCAACTTTCGTGAAGCCGCTGCTTGTTCAGTGATTCTGGCGACTTGGAAATCCTGCTTGCCCCGGTCACGTTATCGTGTGTAGGCTGAAGATCGCGGGCCATATAAAGAGCGTGATGGGTGCTTGCATAGGCTAGGCGCTCCTTGACAATTTTCGAGTAGCAGTCGGCATGGTGTCACAGGAGGCATGAGAGCCAGACTGCCACTAGTCGCACTCATATCATCTTCGGGTGTGGAGTGTATCAGATTGGTCTCCGTGCGTCAGACCTCCAACATAAGGCCAATGGCTACGTCGGCCGCCGCGGCTAGATGTGCGAATCGTTACCGCGTCGATGCCCACCGATAAATCTTTCCGGCGGACTGGGACATGGCCCGCCTCTCGCAGCGTCGCTGTCCCGGGAGAGAAAAACAAGCACCGGCCCGGCAATTGTCGATATCACGTGTAGTCTTTTCTTTTCGACCCCAAAATAGCAATTAACGCCGTCGAAAATCTTGACTTCGACTAACCGTTTTTACGGAGCGTGATGCGCCCAATCACCAGGGATGGAATAACAACGTGGAAGTTGAAAGTTAAGGCCTTGAGGAGGTAGTTTCATTCGTGTGCGGGGGTCCATTTCTGGTTCTCTGATCTACAATAAGTCATTTGACGCTCATACACTCTAAAAGGAGTTACTGAAACTAGACGACTGGCTGTGTAACGCCCAGCTTGTCTGTTCTGTGCTCAGGCTTGGCCTTTACTCAGCTCACGATGCGGCCTCATCTCAATGTTGCCCTTCCGTCAGCGCACTATTGCCGGAGACTTCACAGGGTCTCATCCGTCTAAAATCCTCATGGGTGATGAACACACACATCATCCCCCTCAGCCAGACTCGGAGCCTGGTACTTCCTCTACTCAAATTTCTTCTTCATTTTTGTCGAACATATACGACTAATTGTCTATCATGGTTGAATTCCCCGACGTCTCGGTGGTGCTGCTCGCCGTATCTGCTTCGTCCACGTTCTTTGTGCAAAAGCTCATTGCGTAGGCAATAACAGACTCGACACAGCGGGTGCGGGCGTGTGTGTGTATCTCCTTTGCATCGCAGATAACTTCAGTCCCGCACGTCTACGACTAAAGCAGGCGGTGGAGCCAAATGCAAGGGACTTTCCCAGGCTGCCTTCCAAACCCTTCTCGCTGCCGGCGCAAACTGCGACCAAGATGTCGCTGATAAAATGGTTGTCCTTGCAAGGAGTTTTAATAACAACCCTGGCATGAGTCGGCTGGCTCATATTCGCGCAACAGCCCAGGAAGCGGTTTGTCATGTTCTGACATCCATTATCACCGTTGATCGAAGGTTGTTGGGTCCTGACATCTAACGCAGATTCTAGCCCGACAGATTGCAGGTCTCATTACCAGAAGGCACCCAAGAACGCAGGGCTCAATGGCTTCTTCCGCTGCCAATCTGCAGTTCTGATTTCACCACATTCTGCGTGGCAACTTGTCTCTCGGTGGCAGTGCCGTCGTCCCACTTGGTTCCTATCCTGCTCGCAACTTGCCCATACCTGATGGTTTGCAGCCCGACACGCAGATCACGTCTCTGGGGAAGCCTATTAAGCGGGCGTTTTGAAGTCCCTTTATCATGGGAGCCGGGTCGCTCATTAGGAGAACAGAGGCGCAGGGTCAAAAGCACCAGGGGGTGTGACCACCGACTTGTCACCCCCAAGAGATACATCTTGGCTCTGATCCACTCTTGGACAATAACGGCTATCCTTCTATGTACTGTACAAGCGGCGATGGTTCTGGGAGGACGGCAGAACCTGGTTGGTCAAGTTCATAAACACATTGCTGAGTGGAAACTTGACGGACCCCTGCCTGGATAGAAGCTCAACCAACCCTTCCGTGGCGACCCATCCGATACCGGTTAGGACCCTGAGCTTCGTCTAGTGGCGCTGATACCAGCTCCGATCCAAGCCCTGACCCTGGCGCCCGACTGGCCGACTCTTATATGCGCTAGTCAGATTGTCGCGCCGGCGTGCTCAGACCAAGGTGAACCATGGAGTCGGCAAGCCTAGGCTCGCAAAGTGGGGATCGAAGCACGCGAAAGCAGTGAAAGGCACACTTGTGAGGTCCGACTGATGCGGATGCTTACTGGCAATCTACTTGCACGGCTCTGGCTGATGTAGATGCCGGGATCCCGGTCACTCGAGTACGCCACGGTATTACGGAGCATCATGGACTAGACAAATATATTCAAGAATATTGTTATGTATTGTATCCTGTACGGTACAGTCTTGCTGAGAAAAATAGTGATGTTTTTGGGATGAGATAATTGGCTCGGTGCTTACGATGAGAAGCTCCTGCAAGCAAATACAAGTATAAGGGTATCTGTATATTAGGTGTACAATTGAGTGGCCACCAAGAGATTGCAACTGAAATGATCGGGCATGTAGGTTGTCAACGCCTTTCCCGTCGGGGACGACGAACATCTGAGAAGAGACTTTGGAGAGCAGATCGTGTAAACGCAGTTGCTATAAGCGATTTGCCCACTGCTCCTCAAGACCTCTCCAAGCGAGCTGCTCCTCCCTGAGCTGTACACGCGTCATGTGGCGGAGTACGCCTCGATTCGGGTCATTCGGCTGGTCTAGTGGCTGTACGAGGCCGCGGAGCTTGTGGTACATGCGCTGCATCGATGCGTCAGCCGTCGGGAGGCAGCGCTCAAAGCGCGCGAAATGCTCTGCGGTGTATGGCAGGGCATGCTGTATGGTGGGCACTGGCAGGGGAGGGATGGGTCGTCAACAAGGATGCCATGTGGCCAGCCGCAGACTCACTGATGTTCCTGACCTCCTCGGCGACATTCTGGAGCGTCTGTGATGTCGATGCGGCGGCTGCAGGGAGGAGGTGGTCCCGGAAGTCGTCTGGCGCGCGCACCTCGACGAAGGAGGGTACGATGTGCTCGGAGAATTCGAGCACCTCGCCGATCCGCTTCCGGCACGTCTGCTCTCCGCTCTCGTACGCGTCTTTGAGTCGCAAAAGGTCAAATTGGGAATGCTGCGTCAGAGGAGTAATGTTCTTGTGAGTCTGCTGAAGTCGTTGGTGTGCGACGGTGACGATACGCGAGAGTTCTTGTATGTTATGAGCCGCGGTGTTATTCTAGGGAAGAAAAGATCAATTTAGTGAGGAGGACAGGCGTATGCATAAAGCACTCACAACTGGGTGGGATGTATGCGGTAGCGATGGAGATGACTGGTTGCATGAGATCAGTTGGAGTGTATGACCCAGACATAAACGATCTACCTGACTCGCCAATAGTCTAGAAGCCTCCTGACATGCAGTACGGATGTCCTCCCACCGAAGTTTATCATCTGGGGTAACACGCAAGGAACTGCGAATAGTCTTGAGGCGATGCTCCTCTGCCCGGAGCGAGACATTAACCTCCCCATAATAGCTGTCGATTTGGTCAAAAAGTGGTTTCAAGTTGGAATACATTCCTTCGTGGGCATGGCCCCTCGCTGTGAGCGAATGAAAGGGAAATAAGTGACCAAGCAAAGCAGAGTCACTCGGTTTTTTGCTCACCTTCACGGATGTTCCAAGCGAGGAGCTTGGCCGGCTTCTCGCGGAAGTATCGACGGCTGTCAAGGAATCTCTCTCGTATCTGCGAGAGCCCACGGATACGGTCATCCAGAGCCTCAAAAAAGCGGATCCTCGAGAGCAGCACGTTCGCGGACTCGTTCGCTGCTCTTTGGGCGAGTCGGTTCAATGTCCCGAGCTGGGAACATTCGGCCTCAAGCTGGCACGTGCACACGTTAAGCCTCCTCTTGATGTCGGCCGACACATGAGGCGACTTTTCTACTGCATTGGAGATAGCTGCTACGATGTTCCGGAGCTCGTACAGATCCTCTGGGACTGGACTCGGGGCTAGGCTTTCACGTCCCTAGGTGTGTGTAAGGATGGTTATGTCATCGGGCCGCATAGACGCTTTACTCACAGCGCGAGCTGCTGCACTAGCACTGGCACCCGACCCTTGCCTGAACGAAGTATGGGCCTGAATACGTGCAAACATTGCGATTTAGGGGAAAAAGGAGGAGGGGGCTACTCTTCCATCGTCACACTCTTCCTCTAAATATATCAATAGTACTCTTCCAGCACTGCGATTTTTTGGTACCAACTACCAAGGACACAGCCCGCTGTTGACTGTATGTCTGTAAGGTGATGGGCGGTGTGCTGACTCCACCCATATATCCGCCTGGCTGTGAGCACCGTGGAAACTGCCATTATGGATCCCTTTCCTAGGTGGCGTTGTTTCTGCCCTAACATACCAATGCACCCAAGTTCAATAAGAGGGAACGAGGTCAAGCTCTGCTGTCCGTGTTGACAGTTGACCCCCCATTGCCATGAACGTCGGAAATTACCCGGACCAAGTTAGAAACGAAGGTATATATCTTCTACCTGTTTTCTTCCCAATGACTCGAACTCATGCGCCTCGTATTCCTCTTTTCACAGGGGGTCACAACGCTTGGATGAGGGATACCCCACTGGACTCCTTCCCTGTCTCTGCGAGCTCGCATCCTATGGACACCACTCCATTATTATCTGAAGGTCTTTGTCTTAATTATGTTCAACTTGTAAGGGATGACTGACATGTTGGACCGCAGAACAACGGCTTCGAGGTTCAAATGCGGATGTGTGGCAGATGTATAATGCCTGCGCGAAAATGCACGATGTGCAACTTGCGGAGCGTTGGAAAGCGCAGACTGACAGCACCATGATCTTTGTGTGTTTTCTACTTTCACCGAGCCACTTCGCGCTGATTGTCCACCAGGCGGGACTTTTTTCCATCGTTGTATCCCCGTTTATGGCCGAGGCTATCAGCAAGCTCAGATCAAATTCGACAGAACTACAACTTACACAAATATCACGTCAAGTAGCCGATCCAATTGGTACTCCGTTATCATCGCTCCCAATTGTCCTATCCTCTTATCCCACTAAGCTGGACGTCACCGTGAATGTGCTGTGGACCCTCAGTCTGGTTCTCAGCCTCACTTGTGCGCTCAGTACAATTTTGGTCAAAACATGGGTGCAGGAATACCTCTACTATTCACAATGCCATCCTATCCCCTCGACCCGCGCAAGGATCAGGGCACATTTATTCCGTGGTCTAAGTGACTATCGCCTTGACCAAGTAATCAGCGCTATACCTCTACTTCTTCACCTTGCTATCCTGCTATTCGGTGCTGGCCTAATCACATGTTCCTTCTCCCTCAACAATATCATGGCGTATACGGCACTGGGTGCCTATTCTGTCATCGGAGCCTCTTACCTCTTCCTCACCATCTCGCCACTAATCAATCCCACTTCCCCATTTAAAACCCCAATTTCCAACCTCTTGTGGTCCTCCCTCCAGCTCGTCCGGTTGTCCATCCTCCATGCCACTCAACGCATCACATCATTCGTCTCCCCCAATAGCACCTTCTCTCGTTTCCGTCTTCCTAAAATTATTATTGCCTGCCAGGAACTATATCGCGGTGGTATTACACGAGCCCTCGAACAGGACTTAGAAAATACATCACCAAACATGGATGCTCACTCTCTGCGATGGGTGATATCGTATATGCATGATGATGGTGCCCTGGAGTTATTCATCGCCGCAATCCCCAAATTCCTTGACTCCGAACATCCCTGCTATCCCCAATACACGATCGGGCACCTTATGGAGGACTGCGATGTGCGCCTCGGATGGACCATCGGGCGACTCCTGCAAACATGCGCAAGTTCGTCCAGCGCGTTGGAGCCGCATGTCCGCAAACGGCGCGCCATCGCATGCATGCGTGCGATATGGTGTGTTACGGAGAAGTTCGCCGGGTTGAGCAGTCTATACTGGGATACCCTGTTCGGCGCACAAACTGCGGAGGCACTCTCAATCCTCAAGCACCACCCTGATCCCTCTATCGCGCTCATTGCGTGGTGCACCGCCGCGCTCGCGGCCCGGTCTTGCCTGCGCGAGCTCACCGACATTTCGGCGCGGAAGCAGACGAAGGGACCGTACTGGGCCAGCCGCGCGCAACATCTCTTCGGCTTTATTGACACGCTTGTTGCGGTCCCATTGCCACCTGATGACCTCGAGAGCGTCGCACGGGACGGGCCACTACTAACACTCACCGCTTTTTTGAAAACCGTGTCGCACAGCGTGGTAGAGGCCGACGGTACCGTATCGTCCATGATCAACACGACTGTCAAGCATCTTGCGGATGGTGTGCGCGCTGGCGAGGCCACGCTGGATATACAGAGGCTGTTCACTTCCGAAATATTCGCACTCGGCACTTACGACTGCTTGGGGCATTATCTTGACCCCGCCGCATCTCAGGCAGTGCGCCTCACTGCAGCCAGCCTCCATCAAGAACTCGCGACACGAATACCCGCGGATGTGGGGGCAGCCGATGTATACGCCAGCTTCCCTTTCCTTCAGGAACATGCAGGCGGTGAGGTCCTTCAAGATGGCCAGCAGACAGAGGTTTCCCAAAGACGGTGGTCATATGATTCATCCTAAACAGCATTCTCCGGAGCCCCTGCATCGCCCCTGGGGTTTTTGCCTTGTTGCCGTTCACCTCGGAATGACTCGTCGCTCGGAGCCGTCATCGAAGTGCCGCTGTCGCCGAGTCAGGATGGGTGCAGCGCTCGGTGAACTCCAAATTGTATCCTTTACGAAGCGATTGTACGTGTGTGCTGATAGGCATCCTTCTTTTTCTTGGCTATTTATGTTTCACGATACGTATGTCCTGGTCTCTTGTCGCTGATACTGGTAGTGTTTGAAGTTTTTCTACAGGTGAGTACGCTGTGGGCGGGTTAGGTCCTCTATCTACTGCATCAAGCGATTGTGAATTCTGATGATGTGTGTATTAACCTTCGTGTGTAAAGGGCTGTCAACACCCATAGAGACTTACATGCGTAGCACACGGCTGTACTCTTACTGTATTTGACCAGAATGAATTACTCTTTAGTCGCACACACGATATGCAGTGCTTAGATGGGGATCATAGCCATGGGAGGTTTTGGATTAGAACTGCTCGGGAGCATTGTCACTCTGAGAGGATAATGCGGTGACAGGTTGATGGATCTCCTGTAATGGCCTTTGTCAGTCGCGGCGCTGTCGTAGACAAGCCCATAGTACAGTAATTCCGAGAACGGTGGAGCATACCTTCCGACACGCGAGCAATCACTAATCGTGCAGCACAATGCCATTTCCGCGAGTAGCGCTTCTATTGCCATCGACTGTAAGTCGAGGATCGGAACTTTCTCACCAGACCAGTCGGTCGTTTTCATATCCAGTTTATGGTCTGGAAACGCAGGGAGCATCTCTCTGCGGGGTGTTGTTTGTATAGCTACAATATGTCATACGTGTAAAGCACGACATGATGCTCCGTTGGTTCTCCAGTTTATAAGAACAATCGGCGGGGTCCTGGTGGGCTCACGCGTCCGGGTCGTGGTGCGTAAATGTGTTGAAGCAAGTGGCCAGTCTCTTACAGCCTCTGAGGAGAGGGTGACGTCTATTCACAGCTAGCACCACGAAATTCGTTGATAAATGCCTCGGGGCCCCAAATATAGCTGGAGGTCTGGGAAAAAGAACTCACGCAAAAGATAAATGGACTGTGCGCAGTACTAAATAGGAGATTGTATCCGCACTTACTTGGCTAACAGCACACATTGAGGCGCAACCCAATGGTAACCCCATGGTATACTCTATATACCTTGAGTGGTGGCGTGGGTCGAGCGTGGATCTGCTCCCCGAGGATCCACCCCGGGATCATTACGATGAAGCTATGAGCGCATCGAGCTGACCGAGGGGCCCAATAACGTGAAGATGTACGAATGGATTAGTAGCAATTCATTGGACCATACAGAGACTGTGAAGGTAGAGAAGGGGCCCTAGTAAGAACCATGCAGGTGAAAGGAAATGTGCATCATGATCCTGTCGTAATTTCAAGGAGTGTGGGGGGTCAGCGGGGTCATGAATGATGTTTGGGGAAAAGGGTTAGTGTTCTCGATATACGAGTCAAGGTTGCGCTTGCGTGCGAGCCTCCCACCCACTGGCACACAACTTGAAAGACTTTATGCGTCCGCCACCTACACCGGCTTCGGAGGCTTGACGGAAGATCAAGTCACGACACTTGTGACTAACGGCACGTGATGTACTATATTCAACTTAGCCCTGAACGGCTGCAGTCTGCAGTACTAGCGCTGGCAGATGCTGGCAGGCCCCGCGAAAACGTACGATTATGGTAACGGACTCCTGAGCGCTGCTACCGTTTTCGCGGGGCCTGCCAGTGTAGCACCGGAGCTAAGTTACTCAGGCTAGACCACCACCACATTATTGAACATATCTGTAGTTCTCGGTTTAGGTACGTGTCAATTATCACTTCGCTTGTTCATACGACAACTGAGGTTCTTGGTTTGAATTTAATCGGCTTTGACCAGGCAAGAGGTAATGAACTCAGCCATGAATCGTCATCAAGAGCCGTTCCGAAGGTCGCGACTCGCGAGACATCGGAGTTCGGGGAGTAGACCCTCTAAAATCTGATTGCAGAGATCGAGCGAGTTCCCCCATGAGAGTACTGGTGACCCGAAGTGTCTGTACGTGACTGAACGGCCAAAGGATATCGTGCCATGCCGTGACTCCGTTCCGCGAACTTCGTTTTGCCACTCCAGTGACAGCTCATCCGGGACTCGGAGGTGGTGTTTCATTGTAAAGGAGAGTATCGGTGAAACTATGGCACATATCTATGCCGCAGAGCCTATTCGTTGGTCAAATTGCTCACAGTCGACGCATACATGGACAAAATGACGATTGAGATCAAGATAGTGCCCGCCATTGTCCAGCTCCAAGATCAGGGTCTTTATCTTGGCAACGCGAAATATGGGATCCTTCGTTGTATCGAAAATTCCGAACGAGAGAACGTAAGTTAATTGAAGAACGAAACGCCGATGCTCTTGAGAACAGGGGCGCTGGTCTGAGTTGAAAACCCTTCCAGGTGTGCGGGGACACCTCGAAATCCAAACTTCCTGAAGCAAAGAAGTGTGGTACACGTCATTGGTGGATGTGATAGCTGCTGCCTCTCTATGTTGAAGTCGGAAATAAGGGCGTGAAAACGAATTCCGAGCTTCTTGAGCTTGGGCATGAGAGACAGTCGTGCGGCGAAGTTATCGTCAAGCGGAGCCTGAGAATGACGAGGCCCACGATGGTCAGGAGTAGTGAAGCATCACGCCTGTGTTATCCGAGGTCCCAGAAAAGATAACCATACTAGTACTCCGGCGTCGGGCGACTCGGACCAGCTTACGCAAAGTTGGACCTGGCACACCCAGGACAATATAATGAACACGATCGTAATGCTGGAGGGCATGAAGCGCGCCTTGTTCATCTTCAGCGGACATCCCGTCATAATTGTTCGGGTAGCCTAGTAATGAATGGGTGAGAAGTAGGGATGGTGAATGGGAAAGTATGCTTGCTATTGGCGTACCATTCATACAAACAAGATGTAGATCCAAGATAGATAGAGAAGCGGATATGATATAGTGTCATCTCTGACAGACCTCACGAGCTTGTACCACCAACGTTTGACACCCCAGTACTTACACAGGATGACACGGGCAAGTGCCATCCTGTGTACGAACCGGATATCGATGAGATGGCTTGCGGCTTGACTCGGACTTGTACGTACGTAGCTTGTACGTTCGATACTTCGATTTCGTCCTCGGACATGACGTAGACTTGAGTTGTCGAGGTGGCCTTTTGCCATGATCCGTAGATCTATCGAGTGGCTTTCCGAGTCTGGACGGGTAGAATTGACCCTGCTCCAGACCTAAATGGATGAGGGGTAGACGATGTTGGGTGTCCTTGTTTGGTCAGCATGTTGGGCGTAGACCAGTATAGAGTGACTCTTGGCCTGATTTTCAAATCGGCCCTCGTACCCGGAGTGAGGGCGGATCAATGACGAGGACCCGGCGTGCAAACCGCAGACCTCGAGGACGGACAGTGGCTTAATGGGTGCAATTGACTTTGTTTATAGAACCGGTGTGCATGAAGGATTGATGATGAGGCTGGGGGCTGATGCTGGTCTGCTGCATGATGTGTAGTCACACTCACACTTGGACTTGACATACTACATCAGTAGAGAACTTAATAGCACTGAATGATAAATGGAATATGATTACAGGAAGAGTCAACTTGTGGCATATCGTGGAGCTAGTAGATGTTATTCAGAAGGAGAGAAGGATACGAGTCGGCGCATAAGATGAAGATGTGAAACGGGGTGAAAGCAGAACTCCGACTTGAAAGTCGATCACCTCGTTATGAGGGACTTGTCCAAATGGTTAGTGGTAATTGTGGTATGCTCGTACAGTAAAACGGAAGGACTGGGGAAAGATGGACTAATCGGAATCGAGTTCAGTATCGGAACTGGGCTCAGCATTGGGATCGAGCTCCATGTCGGGACTATGCTCTGTGTGGGGTTCGCGTGGGCGAGGCATATAGCGTCGGCGCCTGGCTACGTACTGTCCTGTAGCTCCACGCGCGGCAATGAATGCAGCAAATGTATCGCCGAAATGAGCGCTGCATGGTCTCAAAATCTTGCGCAGCGCAGGTAGAATTTCTACACCAGGCGGTCCCTCATCGGTATCGTCTGGTTGCAGAGCACGAGACAGTTCTTTTATAAGCCTTCCCGAGGCCAATCGGAGCTTCTTTAGGTTGATAAACGGTCCAAGAAGTTCCAGCCACTTTTCGCGAGGAATGCCGTCTTCTATCGTCGGCCAGTCGTCAATATCAGTATCAAGTTGGAGTACCTCTATACCAGAGAGCACCGGTGCGAGGGCAGCACAGATTCGTCCTGCATTGGTCACTTGACAATCGATTATTCTTCCTTGGATTTTCACCTCAAAGGGCGTGAAGAGCGGGAGAGGCTCGAGATCTTTCTCGTTTGCCGCTATGGATATGGAGGCAGTGTCATCGTCGCTGAACATTACTGTGGCTACCGGAAGTGTGAGCTGTTCTGCTGCCCGGAGAAACTGTGACAACCGGGGAAGGGAAAACGTAGGCTGGTTGAAGAACGTGACGCCGAATTTCCCAAGACGGGGGGCGCTGATACGTGTCGTGAGGCCTTCCATGTACGCAGCATCACCGATGAAGTTGATCGTTTTGAGGCAGGGGAGCATGACGTGCGTCACCGGGGCGTGCAATAGTTGTCCTTCGACATCCTGAGTGGGAGTATTGAGGCAGAAGTCGATGCACAAGTAATCGAGCTGAGGCATGAGGGCAAGGCGTGGCACCAAGTAATCCACGGGGAGGTAGCGACAAGACGGGATGCCCGTGAGTTGAAGAGTGGCAAGACCAACGACAGAGCCTAGTAATGGCAACTTTGGTATCGAGAGGTCCCCAGCGTTGGTTAGAAGGAGGTGGCGTAGCCGTGGAGCTTTGAATGTTGGTGGAAGCGAAGGGGACAAAAAGGTGGGTCTAGCCTCATCAAATTCTCCGACGGTGAGACGGAGCGACTCTAAGATAGGGAAAGGTGCCCCCATGCCCGAGAGAATGGTATGTATGTTTTGAGCTGGTGTGTCACTTGCGAAGCTGAGTTCAATACACCGTACACGGTCATGGTGCTGGAGTGCGAACAGTGCATCCTCTTCATCTTCTGAGGTCATGCCAGTTCGTCTACAGCCATAAAGAACGATGAGTGGAAAGGGCGGTGAGTTATCCAGCATTTCTGCTATGTCTATGCTGGAATCGCAACGAAGATGGAGATCCAAGCGTGATGGCGACGCAAGGACAATACGTCGCCATCTTTGGCAAGTGTGGACGAGCTTGTACCACCCTTCGGAGTCGATATTCCAACGGGGCATAGAATACAATCGGACAAAGTCAAATATCTCAAGGAGGACGTCATCATTGAGCGAGTCGATGGTTATACAGCGCCCTGTTTATTAGGAGGTTGATGGAAATGGAAAGCAGCGGAGAAAGAACGTAAACCAACCTGTTGTGCTGAAATTCGTATGAGGCATACAAGCGGAAAAGGGTTTGAAAACTGGGTCTCAAACAAAGTGGTTTGGGGTGCAGAGAAAGTAGTTAAAGGCCAACTCATAATGCGACGACTGCAGTGAATGAAAACAATGAATGCCACCGAGTTGCCACCGCCGCCACCTGACTCGGAGTCCTGGCAGTGGCATGCTGAGATAGCCGTCGTGATGTGTCACGTTTCCACGTGCAGTGCCTCTATGGTCGGTCGCGTTTGTTCCGAGAACTCGATTGATTTCAAGTTATCCTTTGTTGGGATATAACCGACAGCCTGGCTCAGATAAGATAAGATAATTATCGATTATCAATGTCAATGTAATCCGTAGGAAAGCTCTTAACGCCTATGTACAGTACAGTACAGTACAGAATAGGGGCAAAGACAGCGTCTCCCGTTCATCTTTCCCCCATGTGCTTCGTACCTCTATCAACGCCTAGGCTAGACTACAGCTTGAGGGCCCAAAGAAATAAGTTACGTCACGGTTAGATACACCAAGGCGGAAAGGGTAACGTCTATTCAACAAGTCAGGCTGACGAGTGGTTCTTCGCCGCTGGGTGTTTCTATGGCGCTTCTGGCGTCTGAGCAAGGAAAAGATGGGAAAGGGGACGGTCACCATCCCAATGAACTAAGGTGTCTCCAAGTCATATCCGATCTTGTCTTCTGACATCTCATGCACAGGCCTGGGGTTCGATGCTCCCGGAGC
The DNA here is from genome assembly GCA_003314065.1 of Lactarius sp. MG50. Taxonomy (NCBI): domain Eukaryota; kingdom Fungi; phylum Basidiomycota; class Agaricomycetes; order Russulales; family Russulaceae; genus Lactarius; species Lactarius sp. MG50. The sequence goes on along the minus strand of QLOZ01002676.1, from coordinate 6,870 downwards.
GAACGGGGTCCTTCGGAATGAAGACTGGTGCCTCAGAAGTTGACAAGGTATCGTTTGACTGGGTGGCGGCCACAAAGTGGATTGAGCTATGGACATTGCCTGGTCTAGACTGCCCATTGGAGATGCTTCTCCCCGGCGAGAAGTGGGGCAGCTCAGATGTCCTTTGAAAGGAGTGGTATGAGGAACGACTCTGGGACCGGTGTAGAGACAGGTTGAATTGAACCTACATATATTCGGTGATGGATCCGTGTTGGCATAGAGAACGATACATGCGAGCTGCGCCGATGGACCTTCGGCCAGGTCATTACTATTGACTACAAGGAAGGGAGGCTAAATACGAACAAAATTGCGACTGCAAGGAGAGCACAAGAATCTTTGAGTTAGGTGGCCTTTTGATGAAATTTTGAAATCGCGCTTACCCGCTGAGCGAACGAACATCTGGGATGACAACTGCATCAGCCATTAATGAAAGGGATCAATAGAATGATGAACTATACCCCATTCCAAGCATCTATCAGGGCAGAGAGGACGTTCAGCTTGATCCTTCCACGTGTGAATTCCAGACGCACCATTCAAATTGAGAATTAAGAAGGCCTGAAAAGAGTTAACACAGTACTATCAAGAGATAGAAATACACCCACTACAACTGGCACCTCCGCAATACTCGCCAGGGCTATCCAGATGATGCACTTGAAGGACATCAGCAACCGGTGGAAGAGAAAGGGCAAGGCATCACCTGTTGATAAAGGAGATACCATATACTAGTTGAACTCCTGTGCGCATACCGCAAGAGTCCGATTAGCATGCTCATGAGGAGCACTATGTCGACCACTAGAACGGCGACAACAGCAGACAGGGACTTGTGGAGACTGGAGATGGTGCAGGTGACCTGATTTGGGTTATGCCAGAAACTAAAGGGAGGGAGGAGTTGCGCAAAAATGCCGTACCGTGGACAAACCTTCGCAGACACAAACATGGGAAGTGAGAACATGGGATACACAGTTGCGCATACAAAACGTACTGTGTAACGTGGTTGCAACGCCGGCTAACCATACAGAAACAGAAAAAAATGAGATAATTCGTCGGCGATTCCATATTGCGATCCTGGAAGAAAAGTGAGAAGATAAAGAGGTAAAATGGTAAGAATCGCAATGATGACTTGCACGCGGAGAACAATGGTAAGAGATGCGAATGCCCAACTGACGTATATCGATAGCTGCAGAGGTTAACATTCCATTCAACAAGTGTAGGAAAATAGGTGATCGAGCAGGACACTCTCACACCGTATGCGATCATAAATGGCTGCGACAAGGTGCAAGTTAACGCATCGGTAATAGCCCCCCAGAAGCTCAGGAACGTGAAAGTCTCACCTGACAGGAAACTTTGACCCCGTTCTCATAAATAAGGGCTAGGATGAAGGTAACGAGGGCAGTGTAGCGGGTTCCAAGGTATAGCTACTTCGATTTGGGCTGCAGTGATGATCCATGGCTACGATGACTTACCCATATTGTCCATCTGTAGGGTTGTTTTCCTCTTAGGACGTCCAGCTCAAACCCTACAGTAAACACGGTTTCCCAACTGACGTTGTTAGTTCACATCGATGTGCGCTTTCCTGGGTACGAGAGTGAGCGCACATGTAGATACCAGCGATGGCATGATCGAGCTTGATCAGAGCGACTATATGATTGTCAGGACGACATCAGGTCAATAAGATAACCAAGAAGCGCACGGTAGTCGCTATAGATGACGGAGGGATCATTCCAGTTGACCATCTTCAAGTTGGTAGTGCTACGTCGACAGAGAGTGGATAGATGTACTCATGCAAAGGCCCGGGCACAATATATAGGTCAGCTCGTGTAGAAGCGGTGCACAGACGTGACTCGACTGACGGCGCGAATCTTTAAGAAGTGTGGCTGATTTCTTGATTGATATTTTAATTGAGATGTTGTGATGAGGGCGCTGGTAAAGTATTGGTCTACCGACCTTGCGGCTTCAGGATCAACTTCGGACAAATACCCATCCGGCGTCATGGCCAGGGATTGGATCGTCCGACGGCCTAGGATTGCTTATTCACGTCTTTTTCCACGCCTTCGTTTATATTTAGAACCCAATAAAAGGGTACTACGATGTGATGAGGCTGCAGATGCCGGACAAGTTGCTTACAAGGCCAGGGGTCCACGGTGGGTAGTTCCATCACATGCCACATTTTCTGAGAGTGTCGTGGCCACTGGCATCAAGAAGAGGCGGAGAAAAGGGGACGAGAAGCAAGACAAAACGGTGAGGGTTTGATAGTGGCGACAGTGATGGTGCTGGAGGGAGGGGTAAGCCATCATCATCAACAAATCGGCCAATCTCTGAGCCGGTCTGGCCATTCTGGGTTGTCTGAGTATCGCCTGAGATGTCTGAGCTATGTCTGGGCAGTTGCTTGTGTCTGGGCTGGTCTGCGTCAAGCAGAGCACTTGATTCGAAATTCATATTTTCACAGTACATGTAGTCAATTACCTTCTTAACATTGTTTCAAACCTATTGGCTAGTGGATCATACGGCACGGGGGGGGGGTAATATCCATATATGTTGCATTGAAGAAATCAGGGCACACAAAGTTGCCGCGGTCAAGTGGTGGAGGCAAGTCTGCGTTGTCGTACCGCCGGCTCACGCCGGCAAGCATGTCCGCGTCGGCCGTGTGCAGCTGGGCGATACCGCTGTCATAGATATCGAGTGCTCATTGAGACATTCAATGCCGGCCTCACAGTAGCCGAGCACAGGAAAGTCAGGGCAAACGCTGTCGTGACGCCTGACACGCGACACACGTGGGGGTACTATAGACAATTTGCGCGCATGCAGCAGTCTGCATTCGCAAAGTGCACGCACAGAGGTGTTCGATGAGGGTTCAAGTCATGTGAGAGAGTACAGGCTTCTGAGGTGTGTGGGCAGTTGTTCTGGAGATAGGGCCAGCAGACTCGGTCATCAACCTAGCGTAAATCGATCACCGCAGTGAAAGCCTCCCGAGTCGTAGTGTGGACGAGTCAAGCAGAGGTACACGCCGAAGCACCGCCCTGGGCAGCGAGCTCCGTCTCCGCGCTCACGAAACCCGCCAGCTGCAGCCTCGTCGTGGTAGCGATGCGGAAACGAGTACGGTGCGAGTCGACAAAAGCAGAAGAGAGCCGGGTGATGCGGGCCGCAGCCACTTCGACATCACTGCCAGCTTTAGCCATGACTTGGACAGCTCGGCGGCGCGGAGGTGTGGAAAAGCCGACGGGACGCCCCCGAGTTGGGCTAGTAAGCCGCACGCGAACAGGGCAACAATGCGACAGGACGCGGCAGTCGGGAGAGGTTCTGCCAGTAGTACTGTACAGTACACATGAGGGGATCGCGATCCGCCCTGAGGCTGGCTGGACAAGGACCAACTGTGGGCCTAGCATCCAGGGTGCGACAACCTGACTATGATAAGATAAGATAATTACTGTATATTATGTAACATGTAGGAAAGCTCTTTAATAAGGAGCACGTCCTAGTATAGGGGCGAAGAGAGTGTCTTGTTGGTCCCATCCATCTTCGTACCTCTATGAACACTTACACTAGACACAAAACAATTCTACAAGTTGAGCTTGAGGGCCCAAAAAAAACAAGTTACGTCACGGTTAGATAAGCCAAGGCGGAAAGGGTAACGTCTATTCAACAAGCCAGGCTGACGAACGGTTCCTCGCCGCCTGGGTGTGGCGCGTCTGGCGTCTGAGCAAGGAAAAGATGAGAAAGGGGACTGATCACCATCCCAATGAACTAAGGCGTCTCCAAGTCATATCCGATCTTGTCTTCTGACATCTCATGCACAACCCTGGGGTTCGATGCTCCCGGAGCGAACCTCAACTGTACGGGGTCTTTCTGAAGTTCCTCAGAAGTTGACAAGGTATCGTTTGACTGGGTGGCGGCCACAAAGTGGATTGAGCTATGGACATTGCCTGGTCTAGACTGCCCATTGGAGATGCGTCTCCCCGGCGAGAAGTGGGGCAGCTCAGGTGTCCTTTAAAAGGAGTGGTATGAGGAACGACTCTGGGACCAGTGTAGAGGCAGGCTGGACATACATATATTCGGTGAGGGATCCGTGTTGGCATAGAGAACGATACATGCGAGCTGCGCCGATGGACCTACGGCCAGGTCATTACTATTGAGTGCAAGGAAGGGAGACTAAAGACGAACAAAATTGCGACTGCAAGGAGAGCACAAGAATCCTTGAGTTAGGTGGCCTTTTGATGAAATTTTGAAATCGCGCTTACTCGCTGAGCTAAAGAACATCTGGGATGACAACTGCATCAGCCGCTGATGAAAGGGAACAATAGAATGATGAACTATACCTGATTCCAAGCATCTATCAGGGCAGAGAGGATGTTCAGCTTAATTCTTCCACGTGTGAATCCCAGACGCACCATTCAAATTGAGAATTAGGAAGACCTGAAAAGAGTTAACACAGTACTATCGAGAGATAGAAATACACCCACTACAACTGGCACCTCCGCAATACTCGCCAGGGCTATCCAGATGATACACTTGAAGGACATCAGCAACCGGTGGAAGAGAAAGGGCAAGGCATCACCTGTTGGTAAAGGAGATACCATATACCAGTTGAACTCCTGTGTGCATACCGCAAGAGTCCGATTAGCATGCTCATGAGGAGCACTATGTCGACCACTAGAATGGCGACAACAGCAGACAGGGACTTGTGGATAGTGGAGACGGTGCAGGTGACCTGATTTAGGTTATACCAGAAACTAACAGGAGGGAGGAGTTGCGCAAAAATGCCGTACCGTGGACAAACCTTCGCAGACACAAACATGGGAAGTGAGAACATGGGGTACACAGTTGCGCATACAAAACGTACTGTGTAACGTGGTTGCAACACCGGCTAACCATATAGAAACAGAAAAAAATGAGATAATTCGTCGGTGATTCCATATTGCGATCCTGGAAGAAAAAATGAAAAGATTAAGAGGTAAAATGGTAAGAGTCGCAATGATGACTTGCACGCGGAGAACAATGGTAAGAGATGCGAATGCCCAACTGACGTATATCGATAGCTGCAGAGGTTAACATTCCATTCAACAAGTGTAGGAAAATAGGTGATCGAGCAAGACACCCTTACACCGTATGCGATCGTAAATGGCTGCGACAAGGTGCAAGCTAACACATCGGTAATAGCCTCCCTGCAACTCAGGAACGTGCAAGTCTCACCCGACAGGAAACTTTGACCCCGTCCTCATCAATAAGGGCTAGGATGAACATAACTAGGGCAGTGTAGCGGGTTCCAAGGTATAGCTACTTCGATTTGGGCTGCAGTGATGATCCATGGCTACGATGACTTACCCATAATGTCCATCTGTAGGGTTGTTTTCCTCTTAGGACGTCCAGCTCAAACCTTGCATTAAACACGGTTTCCCAACTGACGTTGTTAGTTCACATCGATGTGCGCTTTCCTGGGTACGAGAGTGAGCGCACATGTAGATACCAGCGATGGCATGATCGAGCTTGATCCGAGCGACTATTTGATTGTCAGGACGACATTAGGTCAATAAGATAACCAAGAAGCGCACGGTAGTCGCTGTAGAGGACGTAGGGATCATTCGAGTTGACCATCTTCAAGTTGGTAGTGCTACGTCGATAGAGAGTGGTTAAATGCACCCATGCAAAGGCCCGGGCCTACACAATATATAGGTCAGCTCGTGTAGAAGCGGTGCACGGACGTGACTTGACAGATGGCGCGAATCTACAAGTGTCGCTGACTTCTTGATTGATGTTCTAATTGGGATGTCGTAATGAGGGCGCTGGTAAAGTATTGGTCTACGGCCTTGCGGTTTCAGGATCAACTTCAGATAAACACCCATCTGGCGGCATAGCCAGGGATTGAATCGTCCGACGGCCTAGGATTGCATATTCACGCCTTTTCCCGTGCCTTCGTTTATATTTAGAACACAATAAAAGGGTACTACGATGAGGCTGCAGATGCCGGATGAGTTGCTTTCAAGGCCAGGGGTCCACGGTGAGCAGTTCCAACACATGCCACGTTTTCTGAGTGTGTCGTGGCCACTGGCATCAAGAAGAGGCGGAGAAAAGGAGACGAGAAGCGAAGACAGGACGGAGAGGGTTTGATAGTGGCGACGGTGATGGAGGGTGGGGTAGGTCATCATCATCAACAAATCGGCAAATCTATGAGCCGGTCCGGCCCCGTCTAAGGCCGGCTTCTGAGTTCAAGTGAGTTGTCTGACATCCCCTGAGTGTCTGACGGAGTATCCCCTGAGTGTTTGACGGAGAATCCCCTGAGTGTCTGAGCTCCGTCTGGGCAGTTAGTAGTTATACGTGTCTGGGCTGGTCTGCGTCAAGCCAGAGCACTTGATTTGAAATTCATATTTTCATAGTGCAATCGAATGCCTTCTTGACATTGTTTCGGATCTATTGGCCAGTGTGTCATACTGCACGGGGGGGGGCAATATCCATGTATGTTGCATTAAGGAGATCCGGGCACACAAAGTTGCCATGGTCAAGTGGTGGAGCTTGAGGCAGGTCCGCGTTGTCGTACCGCCAGCTCACGCCGGCAAGTATGTCCGCGCTGGCCGTGTGCAGCTGAGTGATAGCGCTGTCATAGATGTCGAGTGCGGCATGCTCCTTGAGGCATTCAATGCTGGCCCCACAGTAGCCGAGCACAGGAAAGTCAGGGCAAACGCCGTCGCGACGCCCAATACGCAACACACGTGGAGGCTTAGACAACTTGCGCACGTGCAGCAGCTTGCATTCGCAAAGTGTACGCACAGAGGTATTCGATGAGAGTTCAAGTCATGTGCCAGTGAGAGAACACAGGCTTCTGGGGTGTGTGGGCAGTTG
>QLOZ01002668.1:5187-18485 GCA_003314065.1 Lactarius sp. MG50 | reverse complement strand
ACGCCGCCTTCGCGCAGAAGACGCGTGAAACCAGACACTAATCCCGTGGCGTAACCTCGCTACGAAACCATGCGAATGCGCGTGGCCTCCAGTGGCGTCAGGAGAATATCTGCGAAGAATCTAAGAACGCGCGGGGCGCGGGAGTGCGGGGATTGGCCAGCCAAGGGAGATTAGCACAACGGAAGTATGATATTGTTCAAATCACATGATACAGACTCTCCAACGCTCGCCGCGCCGAGGTATATCGCCGTGCGATACCTGACCGCCGTCTCCTGGTCACCGGCGAGAGTCACAAATATCTTTTTCCAAAACTCGTAACCGGAAAATTTGGCTCCGCCTTGGATGAAATAGCCGACAGCGGTAGGCCCGAAGCCAGTCAAGAGAGTAGAGGGCCCTTCTTTTGCGACGATGAGACGTCCTCCGGACAAGAGGCTGTGGCGCGCAAAGGAAGGGTCTATTTGGATGCGCGTCTTGACGACATCGATCGCTGTGAAGTTGCTGGGTATGATCTGGGGGAGGGGTGGTGGTGGTCACGAGAAGTGCTTACGGGTCATAACACCATGCGTTATCCTACAAGGAGAAAAAAGTGAGAATAGATGTACCGTCGGCCAGTAAAGGATGAACGCACGTTGCACATAACGCTCCTAAGAATGCATCGGCAAGTCAGAGTGCTCTCAGACAGCTTGGACGAGGTGTACAACGCTGACCCGCAAGGAAGAAGCTGCCGTAGTTGGCAGGGCTGAAGTGAGGGACATAAAACGGGCCACTGGCAGTCTGCTTTCTTTCTCTTTCTGGGGACATAAGGACGTTGGTTTAACTAGACAGATACAAAATGAATATTTCTACTTCGAGCGTCATACTGGAATGACGTCATCCCATAGGTATCCGCCTCGATTCCTTGGCTACAATGTAACGACAACTAAACGTTGGTACGTTCTTTCGAAACCAGGGGAGTATCTCTCCCTCAATATCTGGGCATCCATCGACTTTGAGTGCCTGGATATACGAAACGCGCTGCTCGTTATCCTGTCCCGGTAACCTGTATCTCCCACCATCCTCAGACCCTGCCAGGGCAATCCTCTCTTTGACTATCCGCATTAGTGGCCCTGTCTTCAGACTCGGGGATCCGGAAAGATCAAGCACACTAAGTGCAGGGCACAAAATGGGTAGTTCAGTGGGAATAGGCTCTATGCCCCGGGATGTAGGGACCGGGAGAGCTATCGTACAGGGCCTTGACAAGGACTCTGCAACTGCATTAACGTCGAAGTCACTAGTGAGCTGCAAAACTTCAAGTTTGGGAGCCTGGGTTAACGCCAAAGTGAGAGATGAGGCCTGGAGGGAGCAACCTCTCATCGTCAGTTCGATGAGTCCTGCGAAGGAAGTCCCTAGGTCCTCGACAAGATTTTGTAGCACCGTCACTGTGCCTGGGAGTCGGGAGAGTCGTAATATTTGGAGTGAAGGAAGACTCAAATTTAGAGTAGAATGACGTGAGAGGTTGACACCGTCGAGTTCGAGATGGCGTAGATGTGCCGATGTCAACATCTTCGGGACTTCAACGGGGCGGGCAAGGAGGTAGACGTTCTCTGCTTCGATGACCAGCTTTTCCATGTTGTCGTTAGCTTGCAGGAGTCGACGGATAGATTGGAAATCGACAGGAAAGTCAGACGTCCTGTACTCGAATGATGTGAGATCATGGAGGAGCACTGTAAGCGCCATCCAATTACACCCCATATTGCTGATGCTGAGTGCGCGTAGGCTTTCCCATGACCGGATGGCATATGCCTTGCTTCCAAAGAAGAACGGTCCGTTGGAAGATGTTTGCGATATGGAGAGGGTTTCCAGACAATTCAGGGTGTGCGAATCCACATCGCTCGTATCGCTCTCCAATGCGGCGAGAAAATGTGCCACATCCACACCCTCCAAATGGAATGCTTTGACACGCGCCAAATCCAGGAGTTGCAGCTCCGCTAGAATGTTGTCGCGTGTTGCAATATCGTCAGGATGCACCGCCCGCTGTCTGTCCTGCGGTAAGATGATTTCCCCGAGCGACTTGCGGACAGTCAGCTCCGCGATCCGCCCGCAGGATCGTTTGCGCCACTCTCGCGCCTTGCGAAGCGCTTTCTTCGGCTGTCCCGTGAGCACCAACGAGCGCCAGAGCGCGGGCTGCGAAAGTGTGACCTCGCGCCATCGGCGGCAGATGTGGGAGAGCAGGACGGGCCTCCCTGCAAGCTCGAAAACCATCAAGAGCAGCTCGACCGGGATCCCTGCGATTGGGCACTTGGCTTGTGCCTCCAGCTGCGAACGTAGGGCCAAGAGCTCGCGTCGACGAGCTTCGGATTTTGCGTCGGCGCCGAGGCGTTCCAGGGCAAGTGAACACATCTGCAGTGCCGCATCGGATCTGTTGAGAGCTGCGAAGAGGCGAGCAGAGCGGAAGTAGCCATGCCACTGAGCGGGGGCTATATCGATGGTCTTCTTCGCATCGTGTAGCGCATCTTTGAGACGATTCAACCTTTCGTAGACGGAGGCACGAGAGTCGTATAGCGTGTAAGATGTGTCGCCTGCAAAACGGATGGCCTGTACAGCACGAAGCAACCATAACCTTAGTCTACTGTAGCAACTGAAGGTAAGGAATGACCCGAACCTCATTGAAGGACTTGAGAGCTCCATCTAGGTCTTGATGGCGGAACTTCGCTATGCCTTTGTTAAATGATTTCTTCCAACTCGGTATACTCGTCATAATAGTTTCGTAGTGCGTTCCGCCGACGAGTGTCAGACTACTAACATGATCTGGGCAAACGCAACTACAGTACCCACGGTAAGAATTTATTAGTCTACTTTTGGTATGGTGACGAGTCACAGTGTGGCACCACGTGACGCGTCAAATCCGCACACCGTGACGGTCTAACCGAAAAAGGAGAAAAAAATAGATCCTAAGAGAGCCTTGCTTGCAGCAAGGTAAAAGAGAAAAATGGTACAAACTTGAAGGGGCCTTGCTTCATAGCAAGGTAACTGGGCCATGGGAAACCTTGCATGCTGCAATGGTAGTACCCCACCGTCACAGTCACGAGTGAGTGACTCGGGAAGAACTTGAAGGTCATGGGCGGCCGGATGGGCCACGACTCGGAATCCCACTTACGAGTTACGGCAGCGAACATATAATCATCAGACTTGTCTAGTTGGGTAGTCTCGCTTTGCGTTAAGCTACCGGAGACCACATGAGTGCCCGTAATCTCGAGGACATCTCTGTACGTGTGGAGGCGCAGCAGACTGGCGCCCCTGAGAAGATGAGGTATCAGGTATCGTGATGATGGCTAGATTGTCATGGTGTTGTGTGGCGTGGCGTGGAAGGGAGTAAGTAGATCGAAAGATTGAATTCACTTGTTACTGGACAGGTCGAACCAGAAACACTTGTACAAGTACAGTAGAGGGATTGTGATCCCGATCTGTGCCTGATCAAGAATCCAGTCTCGCTGGGCACGGCGGGGGATCTCCGCGTCAGCTGAAGCAAATCTGCTCCCCTTTACCGTTACAGTAGTCCATCTGGACAAGGAGAGGGATAGAGAGCGCGAGCGGGAGAGGGAGAGGGAGAGGGAACGAGAAAGGGACAGCCTACGCAGACAGATGGACGGGACCAGACAGACTCTCTCATTCGCCCCTATGCATGGGTGTGCTCCTTAGCTCTCCTCCGCGTTACATAATAATCAACATTTATCTTGTCTTATCTGAGCCAGGTTGTCGGTTATATCCCAACAGGGAGATCCCGTCACCGCGAAGGCGGGCGGCTCCCTCGAGACATCCACCAAACGGTACCAGCGCCAAGGCTGACGGTGGGGCATCCTCACATGTGGGCTATCCCTATTCACAAGTCAGTTCTTCTCCATTATATGAAGCAGGAAATAATGCTGATGTGCTATGTTTTTAGATAATCACAGGCACTGCCGCCGCCGCCGCACACCCATAGCAATGCGTACCCTCACTCTCATTCTCATTCCCACGCCCACTTCGTACCCCCATCACTCCCCCAACCTGTGAGCACCGCCACCGCAAGCATCTCCAAGCTCAGGTGTGAGCTCGCATGCTCATAGCCACAGCCACAGCCACAGCCACTTGTGTCCGCACAGTCATACACACCAACAACAGCACCCGCACGTGCACGTGCGGTCGCACTTCCCGACTACGAGTGCACATCACCCACACACGCTGCCAATACCTCCCTCGCGCGCACGCCAAGTAGGACCACCGGGATATCCTGGCGTATTCGTACATCCGTTTGGCTCCCTGCCCCTCCCATGTAACTGCACTGGCCCGCGCCACCCTGTACGTCCCCGCTCTTGCGTTTCCATGTGTGCAGCCCGCCTACCCATAAGTTTGGGGCAGTGGGCTGTACACAGATGAATCGGACATCATAACCGCAGCGGTGCATGCTGGCCATGTGTGGTGGAGCGAAGTGTTGGAAGCGAGGCGGCTCGAACGGGATGCCCGGGTCGAGGTGCAGGTCGTGCCCGCGGCTGAGAGGTATTTTGGTAATGCGGGCGCAGCCGGGTGTAGGTGGGGACCCTGAAGACGATGGCCAGGGATTCTCCAGTGCTGGGTGGTATAACGGGCACGAGGGTGCGGGGATCGAGATTCTGGACATGGCATTTGTCAAGGTGCGTCTTCCCAAGTGAGGGGCGGACAACAATACCTGGGTACTTATGATTCGTACAGGGTGGCACGGCACATCGTGCGCCTGTTCTCGGTCGCCAGAATCGCAAGCAGCACCTCGGCGAGTGAGCGCGGCGCGGTGCTCGGATTCGCTGCGAGCACTGCTGCGTCGAGTTCTGTTGGTGGCCGGACGAAGCTCGCATGCGGAGTTGGCATCGGCGGCGAGGAGACAGACAAAGACAGGATGGAGACCGAGAGTGAGATGGAAGAGGAGGATATGGACGTTGATGCTCTTGTTGCACACGTCACGATCGTCTTCGAGGTGGTCGAGCGGGTGCATTCCCCGAGTATAATTTCGGCTATTCGTATTCTGCTAATTACCTATAGTGTCGGGGTAAGATTCAAGTACGAGACACGCTTCGTGAAGTCATTCTGCACCCGCGGCCCCTATTATCCACTGCTGTGTCCCTCTCTCCGCGTGCGCGCAAGCGCCAACGCATAGACGACGACGATCATGACGATCCTATGCACACGATGGCGGACGGTGTCAACACAAATGGGCCAGTGCGGCGCGGCGTTGAACCCGGAACGGAACACTTCCTGTTGCGCATGTATGAGGCGGACGGCGACGACGGCACCGACGCGGGGAACGAGGATGCAGGAGGCGCTGACAAAACCAAAACGCCCGTCGAGGACTAGCACTGGCAGCAGCACTCAAGAGAGGACGTCACCCACGCGCAGAGCGACAGTCGGCGGTGGGAGATTTAGCTCCTTGGAGCTTTCAACAACGGCAGAAGGGACAGGCCGCCACCGCCACCATTTTCGATGTTGGATGGGGAAGATGGGGCCACCAAGGAGGGTACAGCGGCAGGGGGTGCGATGTTGCTGCAGCGCGGGTTGCGCGCGTCGAACCTCGAGTTCGTAGAGGGCGAGGTCCGTGTGTTGCAGGACGCACCAGTTGCGGATTCTGGTAGCTGCGCGCGGGAAGGCTGGGTGATCGAAGTGCGGCGATGGCGTTCGGCGTGGTCGTGATTCGCCATTTCAGTGTTGCATTGAATTGAATATTCTTTTGAATTTGTGGCCAGTTGCGAGTTTTGCGACCACGAGGTTTTGTGGGTCGAGTTGACTAAACTGCGCACGACGCCGCGATCTTTCAAGATCTTCTCTGAGCGGAGGTCGATGATGTCGTCTTCATCGAGGGGATGTGCATAGTGCTGCGCGAGCTGGACCCATGCGTCCTTCAGACGTATCGTGCTCTCGAAGCGGGCCTAGTAAAAGTCCACGCTGCTGCGGTCCGCAAGGGCATCACGGGGAGAGAAGATCTCGATGAGGGTGTGCTGGCATGACGTAGATGCTTAGACGAGAAGGGATGTTTGGGTGGGTGGTCTGGGGGTCGAGTGGTGTGGCGTGGTCCTGGAGAATATGCGGGGTGTGTAAAAAAGAGATAGCCACGACGTCGCTTTTTTGCAAGGTGCAAAGTTTTGAGAGAGCACATTGAGACTTTCAACCAGTCAGGCCAGTTGCTTCACTTTTTTTTTTTTTTTTTTTTTTTTGAATCCGAATTTGTATTCCGCGGCGCGTACAACTCGGTACAGAGGCGGTCACGTGAGTGCCAGTTGCTTCACTGCAGCCGTGCCAGTGCTCAGGCCTTGTGCCGTGGGTCCTCGCACGTGACAATCCTGACCTAACCACATGATCGTGTGGCGAAGGCGAAGGTCACGGGTCGAGATGCTCAGGCTGACATTCTTTGTACAAGTCACATATTTCTACGTTTGCTAGGGAGGCTTGTGCTCTCAATCAGCTTGTCGACGCCCTGGGGTCAGAACCGCGGTATCATTTTTAGTGTCGTCAATCCTTCCGCCGGGTTCGAAGGCGTCACGGCAGTGTGCTGAACGTAAGTTGTTGTCTCGTGAATTCTCCTGGAATTGTCCTATGGGGATCGCTCAAGTAGAACCCAGCTTGGCCTGTCGAGCTCACAACAGCATCTCTCAAGCTGTTTGCCTTCTGCTTTCAGCAACACGCTTACCGCTGTTTCTTCCAACACCACCCCCGGTAGAGTCGAGCAGTGCATCGTGGTCGTGTCCGAATCTGCATGATCGCGAACTCGTGACCTTGATAACAAAGTCACGGGCGACACGAGGCTGCTACGAGTCCACGAGTCCACAATGGCCCTCAACTTCAATAATGGGGCGCAGGGATCCTCAAAATCCCACTTGCAACTTTCGACCTCACCGATTGATTCATTAAACGATGTCAACTCAGAAGTCAATCGATGGCGGACCCTAGCATCCGCACTCCCCTTCCGACATCCGGGTCGCGCTGTGATTGCCCACAATATTGCGACTTGCCACATGTCCCGCTACAAGGCGACTCGACAAAAGGGAGATCTTGACCAAGCTATCGTGGGATTTGCCGAGGCGCTTTTGCGTGGAATCAACCATCTGAACATTTTGACTTTCGAGCACCTGACGCGTGCATTGGTCACTCGTTTCGATGACTTTGGTGCGAGGGAAGACCTGGACCACAGTATCTCATACTTTCGCCACCTCTCCAACCTCCCGCTAGAAGCCGCCGGCATCGAGCGCCTCGACGTCCTCAATGACCTTGCCACTGCCCTCCGCTGTAGGTTCAGAGTTGGAGGGCGACCGGAAGACATTGAAGATTCGATCTCATTGTTTCAACATGTCATCACTATGGTCCCTCCAACCACAAATGATTATCACTTCATCGCAAGCAAGCTAGCACATGCTTGGAGAAGAAAATATGAACAAAGTGACGAGCCAGAAGATCTCACTGAGGCTATCAACCACTATCGTGCGGTGCTCACATCCTGTCCAATAGACCATCCCTCGCGTTCTTCATGCCTCGGAGGCCTTGGGGATGTGCTGACATTACGCTCTGAACGGGGCGGTGACCCGAACGATGCTGAGGACGCCGCTACGGTATATCAAGAATTGCTTGACCTCCTGGACAAGGAAGACCCCGACCGCATGGGGGTTCTCATGAACCTTGCTAACACCTATCATGTCCGCTTCAGGCAAACATATGACTCGGAAGATCTTGAGAAAGCAATCAGTCAGTATCGTGAGGTCCTCCTTATGTGTCCTCCGGACCACGAGAGCCAGGACCAGCTCCTGACGAATTTTGGGTTTTCGCTCATCACTCGCTTCGAAAACTTTGGCCGCATGGACTGTTTAGAGGAGGCAATTTCACACTATCGGGCCGCTCTTCGCATCTGTCCCCGGGGTCACCCACGTCGACGACTATCTTTGCATGGACTCGCCCACGCAGTGTCTTTGCGCTGCCTTCGGACACATAGCATTGAAGATCTGGAAGAAACGATTAACCTAAAACGTGAAAATTTAGCTCTCACACCTCCAGGGCACCCGATGCGTTCGGAGGTGCTATATAACCTCTCGGTCAGTCTTCGAACCCAATATACTTGGACCGATGACATGGGTTACGTCGAAGAGGCAATTGGACATCTTTGTGAAGCTTTGAAATTAGTCAAATGTGGACAGCTCCGTTTACCACGCATTCTTGACCTTCTTGCGAAGAACCTGGTTTACCGCTTTATGCACTGTGGTGCAGATAAAGATATTGCCGACGCAATCAAACACTACCGAACTTCCATTTCTTTAATCCCCGAAGGTCATCCACAAGTCTCCTCCACGCTCACTCACTTTGCCTGTGCCTTGAGCTTTATTTTTTCCCGGACCGGCGATGCAGAACATCTCGAGGAGTCCATTACATTGCATCGATCTGCCGTCGAATACCCATTCTCTAGTGCGCGTCATAGACTGATAGCAGCTAGAAACTGGACAGCCACCGTGCACGACACACGACACCCCTCAGCTCTGACTGCATACCGCAAAGCCCTCTCCTTACTGCAGCGTGCGATAGACTTATGTCCCACAGTACAAACTCGGCACGAATATATCAGTGGCCGAGACATTGAGCACATTCGGAGTCTTCCAATGGACGCCGCGTCATACGCGATCGGGTCCCGTGCCTATGAGGAAGCCACTGAGATGCTCGAACAAGGGAGAGCGCTGCTGTGGTCCGGAATGCGCAGCCTTCGCACCCCACTCGAACACCTTCACGAAGTCGACAAATCTCTAGCAGATGAATTCACACAAATCAGTCGAGCACTAGAGGCAATAATCACTACAACCCATGTTCGTGATTTCGTGCGGACTCCAGCTGGAACGGATGACGATGGTGTCACGATTGGGAGAAAGGACATGTTCGCTCATGACTTGGCGGAGAAGCGCAGGCTCTCGGAACAACTGGATAGGGTTGTCTTGCGAATCCAAGCATTACCAGGATTCGAGAACTTCTGGAGACCCATCCCTTTTCATCACCTCCAAACCGCGGCTATAGGAGGTCCAGTGGTCATCATTAATCTCTCCAGATATCGTTCCGACATTCTCATCGTCCGCTCCAACCACCCAGTTGTTCATATCCCTACTCCAGCGAACTTCTTTGATAGGGTCACAAACCTCGCCCATCAGCTGTCAGAAACGCGGAAGAGTTACCGCTTGGAGTCGAAAAAATATGATCGTGTATTGCGACAGACACTGGAGGAACTGTCCGAGTTGGTGGGTCAGCCTGTTGCCAACAGGTTAATGGAGCTTGGAATTCCAGAACATTCTCGAATATGGTTGTGTCCAACTTCTGTGTTGGCCTCCCTTCCGATTCACGCTGCAGGACCAATATCTTCTCACATCAATGTGAAACGATACTTTTGTGACATTTACGTGTGTTCATACACACCAAGTCTCTCAGCACTGATAGCGTCAAGGTCCCGCAACTTATCGGGATCTTCGAGTGGGCGGCCATCGTTACTCATCGTCGGACAACCAGACGAAACGCTTCCCGGAGTGGACTCAGAAACACGCAGGATCGAATCTTTAGTTGGCAGGGGTTCTGTGACAAGGATCGCAGGCGAAGCAGCGACACCTGAAAACGTGATCGCTCACCTTCCGATGCACCCTTGGGTGCATTTTGCGTGCCACGGCATGCTGCAACCGGGTCGGCCTTTCGAGTCATCTTTTCTTCTCAAGCACAACACCCACCTCACGCTCCTTCGGATTGCCAAGTCTCACCTTCCCACTGCAGAACTTGCATTCCTAGCTGCCTGCCATACTGCGGAACTACCAGAGGATGATACGCCGGACGAGGTTCTCCATCTGACTGCTGCGATGCAGTTTAGTGGGTTTAGGAGCGTGATTGGGACTATGTGGGCGATGGCCGATGAGGATGGGAAGGACCTATCAGAGCACTTCTATAGGAAGATGCCTGCTTCGGGCGCGCACGTTGCCAGTTATGAGAAGTCAGCAAAGGCACTGCGGCACGCGACTCAGAAACTGAGGACGGAGAAGGGTGTTTCGCTCGAACGGTGGGTGAACTTCGTCCACTACGGAGCTTGATGAAAGAATAGGAATGTTGGGTAGTATAGGGTGGGTCGCTCAGTCAAGCGATTTCGAGCCTGTATGACTGATGCTGAAGTAGTCGTCGACATTGTGGACACGCACAAACTAATGAAGTTTTCTATTATTGTACTCGGTTCTCTGACTCGGATGTTGCTCGGTTTGCGCTGAGCATGTAGCATTACATGTGTACTTACTCTATCAATCTTTTTGCTTCGATATTCTCCCTCTTGGTCATGTCCTGTCTCTATGTTACCGGTATTACACGTCACTGAGCACAGAGTCCATACCCTACGTGTTGGTTATAGCCTGTCTGTATTATGTGGCCTGTATTACGCGAATGTATCACCATGCTATCTCGAAAACTCCTTCCACGCCTCGCCTCAAGGTTTGCCTTGTACCGTAACTATCGCTCTACTCGTCTCACTTTCTACACCAGTTACAAACACCCCTCATCATGTCAAGAACATATTATAAACGCCATCCACCACGCGTTCTAGCTGGAAAATCTTAGATCGCCATGCTAGATATATCACGTCTTATATCTATCTTTTACAACTTGGTTCTTTGTCTATACTACATCTACAAACAAGTCGAATCATCTGAAGACTTCATAACGTTACTTCGAGCTGAAACAAAAACAGGTTATCATCACGCGCGTCATACTGTGAACTTGCCTATTATTCTTGTCCAAACCCGGTGGCTCTCATCAGGGAAGATCACCTTCTCCGTCGCCTATCGCCATCAATACTATTTGATCAAACCACGCATGGGAAGACGTGCACATTGCTTCAGCACATGGAACGTGCCGATCCCGTCGGTCAGGGGTAAACGATAATCCTTGCCGTTGTGGATCACAAGCCACCACCAGCACCCGCATGTGCAGGTGCGATTGCACTTCCCGACTACGAGTGCCCATCACCCGCACACGCCGCCAATACCTCCTCGCGCGCATGCCAAGCAGGACACCGGGATATCCTGGCGTATCCGTACATCCGTTTGGCTCCCTGCCCCTCCCATGTAGCCGCACCGTGGCCCGCGCCACCCTGTACGTCCCCGCTCTTGCGTTTCCCTGTGTGCAGTCCGTCTACCCATAAGTTTGGGGCAGTGGGCTGTACACAGATGAATCGGACATCATAACCGCAGCGGTGCGTGCTGGCCATGTGCGGTGGGGCCAAGTGTTGGAAACGAGGCGGCTCGGACGGGATGCCTGGGTCGAGGTGCAGGTCGTGCGCGCGGCTGAGAGGTATTTTGGTAATGCGGGCGCAGCCGGGTGTAGGTGGGGACCCTGAAGACGACGGCCAGGGATTCTCCAGTGCTGGGTGGTGTAACGGGCACGAGAGTGCGGGGATCGAGATTCTGGACATGGCATTTGTCAAGGTGCGTCTTCCCAAGTGAGGGACGGACAACAATACCTGGGTACTTATGATTCGCACAGGGTGGCACGGCACATCGTGCGCCTGTTCTCGGTCGCCAGAATCGCAAACAGCACCTCGGCGAGTGAGCGCGGCGCGGTGCTCGGATTCGCTGCGAGCACTGCTGCGTCGAGTTCTGTTGGTGGCCGGACGAAGCTCGCATGCGGAGTTGGCGTCGGCGGCGAGGAGACAGACAAAGACAGGATGGAGACCGAGAGTGAGATGGAAGAGGTATGCACGTTGACGCTCTTGCTGCACACGTCACGATCGTCTTCGAGGGTGGTCAAGCGCAGCTCCTGAACCATCACCGCCATCATGCCTGCAACGCAGACGATCCTTCTCCCTACATTCCTCCCCCACCCAGGGGAGCAACTTCGTAATGCATTCCCTCCAAACCATGACTCCCTGGGGTCCATACTAGGCCTCAGCCTAGCGTACCTCAAGTCCATGCACCCCGCAAAGCTCGCCCAACCAGACGAGTCCACACGGGCAACTGCCCACCTTCTAAACCTTTTCCTACACGACCCTCTTGCTCAGTCCCTTCTCCCAAAGGGCACCAATGTTAACACAGCCCCCGTCAAAGAACTCACCGCCCTCCAGATACGCCTCACAAGCCTGGAGAACACGCTCGCCAACCTGGCCAAAGCCACCACTGAGGTCAGGAAGGAACTCAAATCAAAGCCCTCCCCCCCCTCCCAGACAGCCAAGCCCACGACAGCCCCTGTCAAAGGCCCTGCCCCCACCTCCTCATACGCAGCAATGGCTGCCACACCTCAACGCCCCAGCGTTGTGGTGGAGGCTGCTGCCTACACCTGGCCAGTCAACCGGAGGCCTGCGCCCTCGGACATCTGTGCCACCATCAATGCCACACTAGAACGCACTAATGCCACCCAGGTCCGAGTGTCTGCCGCAAGGTGGACTGCCAAGGGAAACCTGGTCATATGGGGCAATGCTAACACAACGGCCCAACAGCTCACCACCGCCTTCCCCCATTTCTCTGAGGCCCTGCAACCCCCTCTCTCAGCCCTCGCCGAGTCTGCACCCCAAACCCCGCCTTCTCTACGCCACAATATTAAGTGGTCCAAAGTCCGCCTCAATGCTGTCCCCACCGGCACAACTGACACAAGAGGAGCTCACATGCCCGACGAGGTGCACCGCGCACTAGTTGCTGAGAACCCAGCCTACGCCGCCCTCAACATTACCCAGAAGCCCTCATGGGTCCGGGACCCTACCACCTACCAGCCTGGTGCCACCTCTTCTCTATCTGTCTCTTTTGAAGACCCAAACGGCACGAGCGCCCAAGCCCTCCTGCGTCTCAGAACTCTCTATGCCTTCGGGCATGTGATCACTGTCAAACGCTGGAAACAAACACCGCCTAAGCGTGTCCCAAGCACCACTGCCCCACCAATAACACCAACACCAACTTCGAACCCGGGAGTAAACGCCCCAACTGGTGAGGGTCCTCAACCTACACCATTTCTGACAATACTACCAGATCCCAGCTGGTCACCCGAAAAACGCGCTCGATTTGAGCAGCTCAGAGCAGCCAAAGAGAGCAGGCGCCGCAGGGGGCCCATAATGTAATACCCCGATGTCTCAATCCTCACGGAGGCCTTATGCCTCGACTTCAATCTCACCCTCTAATCCTAACTCCAGCCCATAGTTAGCTAACGCTGACTCATCTCATATTGCCTCTAACTACCTGATCATAAGTACGTAGGACTACGTAGACCGCGTCTGTATCTTCGTTATACGCTGCGGAATATAAGTGCGGATTCAAAAAAAAAAAAAAAAAAAAAAAAAAAAA
>QLOZ01002665.1:0-13297 GCA_003314065.1 Lactarius sp. MG50 | reverse complement strand
TATTCATGCCAAGTTTGTCTGAGGGCTCGACCAGAACCATGAGAGGACCGGTAGAGCAGAAAGGAGTGGCCCAAATGCGAGGAACTTTGCCATTGATTTGTCTAACTTCAACAAGACCTTCACACCCCAGCTAGTAGAGATGTTTAACACTGCTATTGCCGTTGACTCGACCACATCTGAGGAGGTGGATCCTGAAAGCGGAGCGACCATGTTTATTGGAAACAAGACAGAAATGGTGCTATTAAAGTTTGCGAAGGAGCTCGGTTGGGCGAATTACAAAGCCACACGCAATGCTGCGAATGTCATTCAAATGGTCCCATTTTCAAGCAAGCGCAAGTCCATAGGTTGCGTTGTGCAACTTTCAGATGGGGGTCACTGCCTATACATCAAGGGTGCGAGTGAAATACTAACATGGAAATGCACATGCTATGTGATTGTGGATTGCGACGCCAAGAACGATGCCTTGAGTAACAGCGTGGTCGAGACAGCACCCATCGGGGAGCTCAAAGAAGACGATATCTCCTGGACGATCACATGCTACGCTTCTCAGACGCTGCACATGATCGCGTTGTGCTATTGTGATTTCACTCATTGGCCTCAGCCGGTCTCACATGGGGTCCATCTAGAGGTGATACATATAGCAATACATCTGGCAAGCTGTTGTCGTTGCTGCGGTCGCCGTGTCACCACCATGTTCAGAGGTTGGACAAGTGGGAGCGCCCCATAGACAATGCCTTATCCTCTTTGACAAGTTGGCTCTCCACACTCTGCACCAGGTCAGCACTGTTCTGAGCTTCGAAGTCCCAAGTAATGCAGTCCTCACCTCCCAAATCCTTTTCTCAGCTTGCAAGTTTGTGCACTCGTTACGCAGCTGATCCATCTTGCCGTTTGCAGTGACGAGGTCCTCCATGACACGATTGCACTCGATATCTACGGTGGTGAAATGCTCGTACAAGTCACAGTTGCACCTGTTGCTCCTGCAACATCTTGAAGCGATCTGCATCGTCCGCCAGTAAAAGTGCCACAAACAACAGAAGCTGGCATGATGTACCTCCAGTAATCCTCCTGCAGGCAGACAGGGTCAACACCTATCTCAGCCCAATACAAGGCAAACTGTTGCTGTATTTCTGTGAGCTCCTTGCTATATCCGAGTCAGAAGCAGTTCCATTTGCTTGGCCATGTGAGTCCTTCCCAGAATTGCCACACTCTGCCCACGTGAGGAGCACCTTGAGGGAGTCGCGCTCCTTGATAAATGCCTGCATCTTGACGTTGTGTGCATGGTGCTGCACCTCGAGCTGCTCTTGCAGCGTAGTAATAACTTCATGCGCTTCACGCACCACCTCGCCTTGCTCTTTCTCGAGCGCCCTGCGATACTTGCATTCCCCGCCTCCATCTTGGCACCCATCTTGTGAATGATGCCGAACAACTTCTGGTTCTGTGCCTGCGGCATTGGGATGCTATGGAAGAGTATGAGATGAGTCAAAAATATTGTGGGGTTCAAGCAGAGCGGCAATGCCCATGCAGGCAGGGCAAGGAAGGAGCTTCAGGAATGAGGTATAAAATTTGACAGCTATAGGAACCATCCTCACAGTGTGATGATATGATATCAGTATGCACACCCGTATGTCTGTAATTTACGCACCATTAAGGTGCCTCTTCTATTTCGACAACATCATCGTCCGAATCAGATGGCTCGCACTTCCTCTTTAACCCCCCATCCTTCACCGCGCCTAAGACATCCTCAAACACTATTAAATCTTTATGGCCCCAGGACCCAAGACACAGAAATGCGCGAATAGTCAAGGGATTGAGGCAGTTGCAAGAAAAGGAAAGGAGTTGCTGGCCCTGCGAAAAGATGTGTTCGACAGATGTTGATGTACAGTGGCTTACATAAGTATTGCACATGATGCTCATATCGCTTTGCTGACCTCCTAGATAACAAACCATGGGGCATCGGCTGGCAGAAAACATGTCATATGCAAGCATAGGTTGTGAGCTAAATGTACTAGTAGCTAACAATTGAAATGAAGGCCGCTCTATTAAAAAAAACCACTGACAGCACAAAATATTACGTGCAATTCTTTTGTAAGTAGGATTTATAGACAAAGATTGAATCTCTGTGCCCCCAGCATTGTCGCTCCTGCCCTAAAACCTCTGCTATTGACACCATAGCATCATGGTCTATACTACCCCTACCAAAGTTGCTCGCATTGTTAGCTGGAACAAGCAGGGCATCCCCTGTCCTGACATTGCTCATCATCTCCACCTCCATCGCACTACTGTCACTCGCATCCTTAAACACTACAAGAAATCTAGGGATTTCTACTATGTGAACCCTAAGTCTGGTCGCCCCCGCAAGTTTGATGAGCGCAATGCATGTGTTGCAGCTCTGTTGCTGGCCCGGACCCAGGCTGCTAACATTGTAGAACTCCAGAAGGAGTACTTCCCCGATGTTAGTCCTTAGACAATTTGGTGCCATCTCCAGGAACATGGATTGATCTGCCATGTGCGCAAGTCCAAGCCCTACCTTCATCCAGCCACTGTGAAGAAGCGCCATAACTGGGGGAAGGAACACGAGGGCTGGACAGTGGAGGATTGGGAGAAGGTGATTTTCTCAGATGAGTCCAAATTCCAGCTGTTCAAGTCAGATGGGCGCCAATATGCTTGGTACAAGGCTGGACAGGCCTATGATGATTGCTATATCAAGAAAACGATCAAACATGGTGGTGGAAGGATTATGGTTTGGGGGTGTATCTCGGCAAAGGGCATGGGACAGCTTTACTGCATTGAGGGAATTATGCGTGCCCCGGATTATGTGGAAATCCTTGATGACGCACTTCTTGGGAGTCTGAAGGATCTTGGCCTTTGTTGCACAGGCAATTCCAGTGTCATATTCCAACAGGATAACGACCCAAAGCACACCTCTAAGGCTGCTCAAGCCTGGTTCAAGACCAAATGCCTTCACCACTTGGATTGGCCACCCTCTAGCCCTGACATGAACATCATTGAGCATGTATGGGACCAGTTGGATGCTAGTATCCGTGCTTGCTGTCCCCTACCACGCAATTCCCAAGAGATGTGGGCCGCTCTCCAGGAGGAATGGGCTAACTTCAGTATGGAGGCCCTACACAAGCTCTATGAAAGCATGCCACGTCATGTTGCTGCACTTATGGAGGCTAAAGGTAGTCATACCAAGTATTAAAGGTGCGATTGTCTGGGCATCTATAGTTCTTTTGATATTCACTAATCACTTCACTTGTTTTCAGGCTTACAAAAGTTGTCACGCCCACGATCTGGGCGTACCTCCACTGGCAATGGAGGGGGCGTAGGTGATGATGGGGACTGAGGCCGTGAGAGCGGCAAGAGGTCTGCGTACCTCTCCCTGGCTGGAGTGCTCTTGTGACATCTGATACTAAGTCCCTTTCCCTTCTTAAGCATCAAGCGTTGATACTTCTAAGGGCGAAGTCTGGCAATTGGCCAGAGGAGCAATGGTTCACAAGAGAGGACACAAGACTGTTCACTTGGCTGAGATTACAAGAGAACAGACTTAAGGTCTGCTCTATCCAAAGTGACATGATATAAGTACAAGCGAATATGAGTCACTACAAGTCAGTGTGAGTCACAGCATCCCTAGGACACTACTAAGTGTACACAGTCATTGTGAGTCACAGTACAGTAGGGGAGTCATAGTAGCGTGAGCCAATAAGATGCTGAGGCAGCACATGCACAGAGGTGTGCAAATGTAGCACTAGTGGCTGTGCGCCAGTCCAGGCAGTCCATCAGCATCAGGTAAATCTAAAATTACTTAAACGTGTCTTAATTGTCTTAAAAAAATTTTAAGACCATTTTAAGACCATTTTCCTAAGACCATTTAAGAAAGGTCACTTTTTTGATTTAAGGCCATTAAGACCATCAATTCACGAAGTCATAATAAGAGTCAAGTAAGACACAATAAGACATATATAATTCAGACTTAAGTTTGCAAAGGGTTCACAAAGACATCATAAGACATATATAATTGAGCTTTAAATTCACCAAGGGTCCACTAAGACATCATAAATACATATACAATTTAGATAAGGCTACCAAGATGCCATCACTGTCATCATCATCACATTGTGGTCACGGCGGTGTCATCATTGTGGTCGTGGTCACAGTCGTGGTCGTGGTCGCAGTTGTGGTCGTGGTGTCGCCGTCACTGTTGCAGTCTTCATGGTGGTGGTGTCACTGTCGCCGTTGCAGTCATCGCGGTGGTGTCACCACCATGATCGTCGTCGTGGTTGTTGCGGCCATCGTCACAGTCGTCGTGGTCGTCACTGTTGTGGTGTTGTCACCGTGGTTGTTGCAGTCGTTGTGGTGGTGTCGCCGTCATGATTGTTGTCATGATGTTGTTGTGGTCGTTGTGGTTGTGGTGTTGCCACCACGGTCGTCATTGCGGTGTCATCGTGGTGCCGTCGCCATTGCGGTTGTTGTGGCCATCGTTGCAGTCATTGCGATTGTCATGTGGTGTCATCACGGCGCCGTTGCCGTCGCAGTTGTTGCGGCCATCATTGCGGTTGTCATCGTTGCGGTGTCGTCACCGCGGTTGTTGTGGTCGTCGTGGTGGTGTCACTGTCACAATCGTTGTTGTGGTGTTGTTGCGGTCGTCGTGAGTTGGTGCCCTTCCGCACTCCGTCACGTCCCAAAAATGGTAATTGTGCTAATTTAGATGCTCGCCATGACGAACGTGTTCGCTCTCGTTTCAATTTCGAAAACTAAGTATTTTTAGTCATCAATGTCCATATAGAGTTCTTTTTTAAAAACTTCGCTTACTAAAGCACAAACACTACGCTTACTTAAGATAAAAATAGTTAGTTTTCCCCAATAGCTTTAACTTCGCTAGTTCCAAAAATAAACTATTTTTTTTCTCCATTCCCTAAGAAAATTACTAATCAACAGGCAGTT
Organism: Lactarius sp. MG50; assembly: GCA_003314065.1. Classification (NCBI taxonomy): domain Eukaryota; kingdom Fungi; phylum Basidiomycota; class Agaricomycetes; order Russulales; family Russulaceae; genus Lactarius; species Lactarius sp. MG50. The sequence goes on along the minus strand of QLOZ01002665.1, from coordinate 8,353 downwards.
GCCGGGAACAATCATTGCTTACATCAGACAATAAAATTATCAACCCGGGACTCGAACTCTCGACCCACTCACGTGATTAAAAAGATAGCTTCACCGTTAACCATTACACCAAACAAGCTTACAGCAGCTATGTTAATAAGGCCCATATATGTGGGATTTCTGAGGTGACTTCCAAGTTAGGGCCCTTAGTCAGAAGTGTATTATTAATAGGGACACTCAAATGTCATACCATTCTTACCTCAGCAACGTCCCGCACATGCCCGGACCCTAGCGATGCCGGCGACCCCCGACATGTGCCTCCGCCATGACTCAGTCCTGGTGCGCACGTTCTGCGCCCTCGGACATGCCGCTTCCACTTCCACTCGCAAAAACGCAGCCTATTCCTCCCTCCCTTTCCACTCCATAGCCCCCGAGGCGCTCGCTGCTCCGGCGCGCAGCGAACCCACCCACCTCTGCCTCCGGGGTAGGGTGCCGATGCCGCGGCGCACCCGAGCCCTGCCATGCCCAGGAATGCGCCTGCGAACCCCGCATTTTTGGTAGTTGTATTAGGTAAATGCCACTCAGGGACGGAAAAGAAATAAGTAATATTTTTGGTGTTATATTACAACAAGTGATATTGGGGAAAACTAACTATTTTTATCTTAAGTAAGCGTAGTGTTTGTGCTTTAGTAAGCGAAGTTTTTAAAAAAGAACTCTATATGGACATTGATGACTAAAAATACTTAGTTTTCGAAATTGAAATGAGAGCGAACGCGTTCGTCACGGCAAGCGTCTAAATTAGTGCAATTACCATTTTTGGGACGTGACAGAGTGCGGAAGGGCACCAACTGTCGTCGTGGTGGTGTCGCCGTCACGGTCATCATCGTGATCAATGTCATGGTCGATGTCACGGTCGTCATGATGTCATTGTCATCGTTGTTGCTGTGTCGTCACCATTGTAGTCCCTGCGCATTAGCACTACATAAAAAAATAAAAATAAAAATGTACCTGTTGGCACTCTGAGCAGCGTCCACGGCACTGGCGGGTGGGGTTGATGGCAAGGAGGAGGGGGAGGTGGTGGTGGTGGTGGTGGTGGTAGTGGTGTCGCAGCTGGTACGAGGGTGGTGGTGACGAGGAGGCGGTGACGTGGCAGGTATGAGGAGGTGGTGGTATTTGTGCTCACCTTGTCCTCATTCTGTTCATTGTTTGTGTTATGGTTTCACCCACTATGCCTACCTACTTCTCGCTCTTCTCCCTTTACCCTATGACTGCTTCGAACTCTCGACTCGTACGTGCTACAGACTCACATGACCAGACTCGGCATCTCATTCTCGCTGTTATGATTTCACCCACTATGCTCACCTTTAACTGTCCTTTCATCTTACTACCTCATGGCTGTTTCGAACCCCCAATTCCAGCACGCTACGGACTCACATGACCCGATCTGGTATTCTGCTCTCGTGACTCATTATCTATATAAGATCCCCTAGAGTAGCTTGTAATCTCTAGGCTTGTTCTCTTTGTACCAATACCGAGCTACACTCTGGCCCTTGAGGCTACCCGTATTCCCCTCTTACCTTGTGAACCCCCTGATCCTCAGGTCGATTGCCTGACTGCTGAATCCCTTAAGTGAACCCTTGACAGCGGGTTATACCTCTAAGGGGACCGCCACTGCATGTAGTCTCTATATCGTGGGACTCCCAGTGTCTAAGTCATCTTCACGACCAAGCGAACGATACCGATGTGCTCAGAGCTCGAGCATAACACTCACACTCCATTACCTATATAAGAACCGCCTAGAGTAGCTTGTATCCCCTAGGCTTGTTCTCTTTGTACCAATACTGAGCTCCGCTCTGGCCCACAGTGGCTAACTGGTTTCCCTTCTCATCTTGTGAATCCCCAGATCCTCAGGCCGATTGCCTGACTTTGACCTCTCCCGCAAACCCTCATCACTGGGTTGTATGCCTAAGGGGACCGCCACTGCGCTTAGTCTCAAGTCCGAGACTTGCAGTGTCTGAGTCACGACTCAACTCAGCGACAGACCGATACGATACACCCAGGACTCAGGCGTAACATTAGAACAAGCCTCTCGAACCCCCGAACAACCGACACTACAGGGAAAACTCGAAAACCCTAGAGACATCGACACACCCCGCACTGATCGCCTGATCGCGAGAGATCCGACCGACCGAAAATCACGTGACTACCATTGATCGAAAGATACGAATCACCCGATCCTAGATCTAGGAGCTCTTATCCATCGCTCCATGACATCGACCGATAAACCGAAAATGGCGACGGGAGTACTCCCCACCATTAATGACAGCATGCATGCGCCACAAGCCCCTGTGGCGGTATTCCCACCAGGGTACGGACCCCCTGGACCGAACCCACCGAACGCACCCCAGAACGTTCTCATTGTGCCCCAACTGCAAGATTACGATCTACGATTGGAGGGCCAAGAACCACCCATCTTTGATGGCAATTGCACGACCACCAACTCCTTCATTCATGAACTGAAACTCTACCAGTACTTGAATGGAGAACACCCGACCATCGTCAATGAAGCAACCCGAATCGCACATGCCCTAACCTATGTCCAGGGCCCAGCCACAGCAGAATGGAAACGAGCCCAAGAAGAGTGGCTCATGACCAACCCCAACCCCGAATGGAACGACTTTGAAAACCAATTCACACAAGACTGGTTCAATACCAACGAGCCTTATCGTGTGGCAGCACAACTAGACAACCTCACCATGACCCACGACGACATTGACGATTACATCACGCGCTTCGCAGAGCTCGCACGCAAAGCGCTGTACCGCGAAGATGACCCGGCAGTACTCGAGAAGTTCAAAAGGGGACTATCCTGGCGACTCCTCGAGGCCTGCACAAACTATGACGAACTGCAAACCTGGGACGCGTGGAAGTTGTCCAGCTGACGACGACAGGCCATCATCACAGCCCTTAAACCACACAAACAAGCACTATGGGAAGAACGACACCCCCGCATCCCATCACCACCTATCGACACCCCAGCGCTTACGCACGCGACGACGCCAGAACTAGAGCCAATGCAAGCTGACCGCATCATGACTAGCAAGGATCAGCAACGCGCACAAGGAAGATGCTTCCTGTGTGACAAACACAGACACATGCAACGAAACTGCCCGAAGAAAATTGTAGAGACCCCTGCGCACCTCACAGCCTCTCGATCCAGGAGTAAATCCAGGAGAGATGAGGCAAAGCGAGCAGAGCTCCTTGCATACATCAGGGGACTCAACGATGAAGACCACCACGCCCTCTGTGCAGCCGCCAAGTTCAACCAGGATGTATTCCTCCCCCGGCTGAACTCCATGCGCATAGCAGTATCCTTCCACACCGCACAAACAAAAGCCAACCTCCTTGCCTTCCTCGACTGTGGGGCCACCGAGTGCTTCGTCAGTCAACAGTTCATCGACAAGCACAAACTCGGGAAGAGGCTCCTACAAACCCCAAAACGACTAAAGAACGCTGATGGCTCCCTCAACTCAGGAGGCGACATCACTCACTATACCAACTTGGAAGTAATGACCAGCCAAGTACCACACGTCCTTTGGTTCTACATAGCAAACATGGACGAAGACCACGTTGTCCTAGGATACCCCTGGTTCGCGGCGGCCAATCCCCTGCCTGACTGGAAAAATGCCACCCTACCTACAAGCGTAGTCTTATGAACGATAGGAGCCGCATCAGAAGTGCCCAAGTCCTCCATCAGAGTCGCGGGCATGTCCACAGCAGAAGTTCGCAACGAACCCTTCTGGGAAGAAGAAGACCAACTCTTCGTTCACATTGCCAAGACTACAGTGGCACAACAACTGGCAGAGCGAGCGGCAGACAAGACAGAACGACGATGGGATGAGATTGTCCCTCCACAGTATCACGCCCACGCCCGCATCTTCAGCGAAGAAGCGTCACAAAGGTTCCCAGGTCCTCGGCCCTGGGACCACACGATTGAGTTGAAGCCAGACGCCCCACAGACGTTAGACTGCAAAGTCTACCCTCTCACACCATCAGAAGACATCGCACTACAGAAATTCATCGACGAGAACCTGGCGAAAGGATATATTCGCACGTCGAAGTCCCCTTACGCATTCCCCTTCTTCTTCATCAAGAAGAAGAACGGCGACCTCAGACCCGTCCAGGATTATCGCAAACTCAACACCTGGACCACACGTGACACTACACCACTCCCACTCATCCAAGAGCTCATGGATCGACTCACACGCGTGAATGGACAACCATCAGCATTGTTCATGAAACTCGACATCCGATGGGGTTATAACAATATTCGCATTAAAGACGGCGATCAGTGGAAGGCGGCATTCAAGACTAACTGAGGGCTCTTCGAGCCCATGGTCATGTTCTTCGGACTCACCAACGTGCCAGCCACCTTCCAATCCATGATGAACTGCCTGTTCCACGAACTGATCAATGAAGGATATGTCACAGTCTACATGGATGACATCCTGATCCACACCCCACGCGACATCCATCTCCATTGCCGCATAGTAAACGACATCCTTACAATCCTAGGATGCAATGACCTCTTCTTGAAACCCCAAAAGTGCCAATTCGAATTGGACTCTGTCAAATACTTAGGAGTCATCATCAGCGAGGGATCCATCACCATGGATCCAGTAAAAGTTGCAGGCATCAAAGCCTGGAAGCGACCGACAACCCTGAAGGAAGTGCGGGCCCTGCTCAGCTTCCTGAACTTCTACTGCATGTACATTCGTGGATTCAGCACACTCGCGGCACCCCTCAACGCCTTGGTGGCATTCTGTGCCAAGGGGGGCAAATTTTACTGGGATGAGATGCACCAGGAGGCGTTCGATGCCCTTATCAACGCAGTCATCATAGCACCAGTACTACGACAACCCCAGTTCGAGAAGGCGTTCATTGTCGACACCGACGCCTCAGCGTACACCATCGGAGCGGTGCTACAGCAACGCGACAATAAGAACAGGCTTCACCCAGTTGCGTTCCTATCGGCAACCCTCGATGAGATGCAGAGGAACTGGGACATATATGATAAGGAACTATACGCCGTTGTCCACGCCCTAGAATACTGGCGACCGTACCTCGCCGGCTCCCACCACCAAACCCTTGTCCACACCGACCACCATAACCTCCAGTACTTCAGAAAACCACAGAACCTAAATCAACGACAGGCGCGATGGCACCAAGAACTTGCAGACTACGACTTCAAGTTGGTGCACGTGCCTGGAAAGAAACACATCCCCGCCGACTTCCTGTCACGTCCCTTCGGTGTAAACCAAGGGGACGACGATAATAAGGGAGTTACACTCCTCCCCGAGACCCGTTTTGCCAAACTCATATTCCCCGATGAGTTAGAGGCACGACGCGAAATTCTACGCCTCCATCACGACCACCCACTAGCTGGCCACCCCGGCATTGCGAACACCCAGCACCTACTCGACCAGCAGTACGAGGGAGAGGGCATGAAAGAATTCGCCGCAGAATATGTACGCAGCTGTGCCTCATGCCAAGAAAATAAACCACGAACCCACCACTGACGAGCTCCTCTCCAGCACATCCCTATGGACCCCACGCAAGGCCCATTCCAGACAATTGCCATGGACCTGATCACGGACCTGCCAGAGTCGCACAGCTTTAATGCCGTCCTCACGGTGGTTGATCAAGGTTGCTCCAAGGCAGCGAAATTCCTCCCCTGCATGACGAACATCACCGGAGAGGGCGTAGCCACCCTCTACCTTCGTCACCTGATCCCCTGGTTTGGCATACCCAGGAAAATCATCAGCGATCGTGACCCCCGATTCGTGTCCCAATTCACCACGGAGCTTTGCCGGCTCCTTCACATTCAACAGAACGTGTCCACTGCATTTCACCCACGCACAGATGGTGCCAGTGAGCGCGCCAACCAATGGCTGGAGCAGTATCTCCGCCTTTGGACCTCGAACAACCAGACGGCATGGGCCCCTTACCTCCCCCTCGCAGAATATGTCCACAACTCGTGGCCGCACGATCGCTCTGGACAAACACCCCACCAGTTACTCTTCGGCACGAAGCCTTTCATCCCGATGTCCACTGAGGAAGCTTGGGTGCCAGAAGTCACCGAGCGCCTTCAGAAGATCCGGGAGGCACGCGAAGCCGCAGTGAAAGCATTCCAGACTGCGACTGACCGCACGATACCTGTCGAATTCGACGAAGGGGATCAGGTGTGGCTTGAAGGGTGCAACCTCAAGCTCCACTACCCCACGATGAAGCTCGCACCACGCCGCTACGGCCCTTTCCCCATCACGCAGAAACTGTCCCCTGTCACGTACCGCCTACATCTTCCCACATCCATGCGGATCCACCCCACTTTCCATGTGGACCTGCTCACACGCTATGTCGAAATGAATGCCCACGGCCACAATTATGCCTGGCCGGATCTTGACGTGATCGAGGGCGAACCCAAATGGGAGGTGGAATCGATCTGCCGGGCAGACCTTTATGGCAGGCGATGGGAACTCCGCTTCCTGGTTCATTGGAAGGGGTTCCCAGCCTCTGAAGATTCTTGGGTCTCGGCCCACGATCTTCACGCACCTGACCTGATCGAGGCCTTCTACCTACGCAACCCTGATGCACCACGAGCTACACCACAGGCGCCGGGACGGCACCTGCCTTGGGAGGGGGGTAATTCCTCTACGCCCACTCTCACGACGCCATCGATAACGACAGAACCTGCAAAATCACTAGCCCCTCAACCCAACACGAGGCCGACAACTACAAGAACTGGCAGACAGACGCGATTACCAGCAAGATACGCATTCCTCAAACTATTCCCATCACGATTCCAACAATCCCTCAAACACCGACACCAAGCAACGATCCCCTGGAGTACCGCATGAACTACGACCCTCTGCCCATTCCCTATACCTATTTCCACTACTACTACTCACCCACTGACAAGAAATGAATCGCAAAACAACCTTTGAAAGAAGAATACCCTAGACCACCCACCTTACGCACCTTCCACATTCTCGCATCCCCCCACGCCATTCCGTTCATCCCGAAACAACCGAAACACGAAACCCGACAAGAAAGACACTTGAACCTCCACCCGTACTTCTGCAAATCGGACTACTGTCCCTACCACCATCCATACTGAATGACCACCTCCTTTACATCCCCCCTTGACGACCTCATCGAAGAAAGGACTGAACTCGACCAACGCTTCCTCGCCCTGTTCTTAAGAAGCCAAATCCATGGCCTCTCATGCCCACGACTCTGCACCCGATCGCGATCCATCTACCAGCCAAATGTCAAACATAGAAGATTGGCTGATGATTGGCATCAATGGAAGCATGACTTGAACGCTTTCGTACAGCAAGTACTCGACACCATTAGGAGGCATGTCTACACACCCTGATGTTCAGGAAGAGATTCCTGCATCAACCCACTTCATCTCCTACACCCCTGAATCGACACCAGCTCAACGCCACCTTTATGGGAGACGCACCGACGAAACACAAGTCCCGCTGTTCACCAATAAGCCACTACATCTTCCACCAACCATTCCCGAACGAAACCCATCCCCTACACCATCATTGATCAAAGCAGCACGAGCGACACACTGAGAGATCCTTTGAAAGCGACGCGAGCGTTACACACAACGAAAAGCGCAGCGGCGGACACCGCTGCAGCAACCCCTAGAAGTCCCTGTCATCGATCCCCTCCTTGGATGACCCCTCCAAAGGACAGATGTCCACTGGATGCGCAGTCAACAGGAGGCACACAATCACGCTGAAGCAAGGGGACAATGCATCCTTGATCTCACTACCCTCACCATTATACACCACGCCGCTTGCCCGGAAACGTGTCACCCTGAGTGGAACCAAGAGCATTATGTTCTGCAGTACCTCTGGGATTTCGAGACGTGGGCTACATCCCTTTACACTGACATCGCCACCGACCCTGTCCTCCTGAGAGGCTCGAACCCCTTTGATTCCCACTGACAATACTATATGGCTGACAAACACCCTCTTTACATTCCTGACTGGACTGATTTCACTCTCCGCTCCTGTACAATACAAAAGAGTGACTGACACCTGACCCTAGTCGCAAAAAGCCCATGTCTTCCTTGGATCCATTACCCTCGCCAACGACACGATCTCCTTCTCCACTCAACTTCACTACGGCACGACGACCATACCCTCCTATCATCCCCCGCTGGTCCCATCGCCACCGCACCCGCTCCTACGGTACACGCGACCTAAACCACCAAGTCACTACCCTTTTACGGACCGTGCACGGACTTGCCGCACAAAACGTTGCTGCCCGCCTCGCTTTTGAGGCCCAGTTTCAG